>JBBMJZ010386013.1:0-15282 GCA_037833815.1 Zingiber zerumbet | reverse complement strand
TCCCACGGATGTGCTGCATATCTTCTATTTCCAAAAAAATACGAAAGGGTGACTGTTTGATCAGCACTATGTGTCATTCATGTAAAATAACAGACCCTTCATGTCTTCCTCTCTTCGTGGATGCTTGAAAAAAATTTAAAGTGACCTAGGACACTGTTCCAATGCAGTTTCTGTCCAACATCAACTGAACCTTATACTTTATAAAAATAAAAAATTTTAAATCATACTAGTTCAACTTCTCAAAATCACAGAATTTGTAAAATGATAACCTTTACCACTAATTGATGTGAAGAGGATGATGATACACCCGATCAATGTCTTTGCGTCATTATGATACTATATGATTGACGTAAACCCTAGAAACCTTCACTGGTGGCTCGCGAATAGTCCTGTTTTTTAATTGAACTGAAATGCTTGATGTCGCTTGAGAAACACTCGAGGTCACTAAACTAGGGTTTCACAAAAGGGAGCTGCACTCACATGTTACGAAAGAGGGAGGTACACAAATGATCGAACTTATTTTTTAAAATCAAAGTTATTCAAAAATGTGGTTCGGATGCCTAGGAAATGACGACTGAACAGAGGAGATTGGCGGGAGGATTATATTGGGTATTACACATCGCTTACCTGCGCCTTTTGGTAAATACCAAACGGTAATGCGCCTTTTGGTAAATACATTAAACCGCGTACGCCTTTTGATAAATTACCGAAGATTAATGAGTTGAAAATTATATGCCATCAAGTAATACTAATGAAAACATGACATTTATTGAGAAAGAACTTCAAATGCTAGTTGTCAAAAGAAATAATAATAATAATAATAATAATATGGAACCTCAAAGTGGTTCTATTTCATTATATTTCATCAATATCCCAATTCCATTCATTTAATATCCCTTTGGTGTCATTGACATAAGAGATGTCATTTATAGTCTATCTCATTTATAGTCTATCTGTTTCTATATATGGAAAGTTAAGACTTATAACCAAACACTTTCCCAAATTTCAAGCTAAAATTCAACATTGTTACCTCATATATCAGGCTCAACAAGAAGCAGAGGAGCAAAATTTTAACAAAGCCGTCATATTGACATGTAAGTTAGCATAGAAATGAAAGAGTTTTGATTGCTCATCTTAATCTGATCGCAGCGCTTTCGGTAGCATACGTAGATCAGTTTCTGCAAGAGTTGACAGAGATGAGAATTGCAGTGCCAATGATTCCTCTTTGCTGTATTTGATTCTTTCATCTATCCAGAAAATAAGACACCTTGATATTTATTTATAGAGCAAGCAAAAGAGATGAGATTGCATCTATAAGTGTTTGATATTACCTACAAAGGAGACCTTGCAGTGCTCGCCAGGCTTTTGCAGTCGAGACACTTTGGATATCTTGTCTGAGGTTGGGGATGCTCCCCAATAGCATGTTAAATCAGCAGAGACATTTCCTTCACTAGGAGCCAGACCGACCAGTTCCAGTCGTAGTTCAATCTGAGGGTGTTGTTCATGGAAGAATGACAAAGAATCCTCTGACAAAAGCCAACAACCCCTCAGATCTAACACTCTAAGTGTCTTTGGAGGCATAAAACAAAGAAGCCCAGAATTTGTAAGTACAGCATCACGATATCCAAGGAACTTCAGCTTAGAGAAAGATGACAAACTATGCAAGAAGACATCGGAAAGGAAATGACTCTTTAAAAACAAACAATTTAGCTGCTTTAGGAAACATAATGACTGCAGTGCTTCATCTTGTATTAATGTATCCTCCAAGTTCAAACTTTCCAGTCGACTGAGATTCTGAAGCAAGCTCAATGAGGAAGCGTTCTCTCTATTATCTCCATTTTCAAAAGCAAAACCTGATAGTTGAAGGATAAATACTCAGCAACAAGAATTTCTATGCAATAAGTAACTGAAAAAGGAACTAAAACACTATACCTTTGATCTTCGTGTGGCTTAGATCAATTACTCTCAGAGAAGGCATCATAGAGATGTATGAAAGTGCAATGTCATCAACTAGCGTCTTCGACAAACATAGGGTTTCCAAGTTTATGACATTTCCAGCCAAAACACCTACCCCCTCCGAGGTGAGCTTTGTATTGTTGGCATTCAAGTATTTCAAATTTTTTCCAGCTTTTGCAATATATTCAACTGAATCATCTGCTATTCCACAGAAACTGAGATCTAAATGCTCTATGACGTGTGTGTTGACCAGAAAATGCAACTTGCAAATGGAAGATCGAGAGATATTCAAGTATGTAATATTTTTAATATCCATCATGGAAAATGCTTCATCAACATCAGAAAATGTGGTTCCAAGGAAAAAGAGCTTGGACAAGGGATCACTAATGGCATTTTTGGCATAACATACAGAAGAGATGTTGCAATTACTCATATTCAAACGTGTAATAGAAGGAAGATATGGCAACTTGGTGACTTTTGTCCAAGCAAGATTCAAGAAGCTCAATTTGGGAAATGTTGCCAAGACAGCAATTCCTTTATTTGTGATTTTACTACCCCATAGATCCAGGAACTCAAGTTTTTTCAAAACCTACAAAATAGATAAGATGATCGTGTTAGTTAGTAGAGGTAAGCACAATTTGTAAAACTGTGTATCTCTTCGTTCAAGGACCCATGGAAATCCCCACATACAAATTTGAAAAGTTTGAGGGACCTGATGTATATAGAGGTTTGCTTTGATGCCAACACTACAATTGAGTGATTCACATACAAACTGAAATGGTTTGAGTGCCAAGTATGAATGTTTGTTTTGCGGTAAGATAGTGGCTCCTTGAGTTTGTTTTCTCACAGTCTATTTAAGGTTAATCTAAAAGAAATTTCCAATCAATTTGATGATTTGATACTGTTTTTTATTTTTACTAACAGTCTATGTAAATAGGACCTCATATGAAAGCCTTCGCCAAATTCCCTGGTCAACTCTGCTCCCCCATTCATGGCATGCTCCCCATCATTATAAGCTCTCCTACAGCCTCCTCAGCTACGAATGTCAAGCATGGGTAACAAAAAAATGAAGAAAATAGATTACAACTTAAAGGTTCATTTGCAAGTAAGTTCAGTTTCTACATCAATCCAAACTGTTCACTTAACTATTAACTAATAATCAATGGCTAAAACCACTTATTTATATGGAAGCATCCAACATCTAAACTAAAAGCCTAATAAACCTAACACTATAACTGAACCCAAAAAGGAAAGCAAAAAAATTGACATACTTGAATATCTTGTATGCATAGTTGAACTTTATTCACTTGCAAGTAAATGGTTTCAGTGTAATCAGTGAAACATGTGTAGCAGAAGTAAATGAAGAAGGCTAAACAAATGACAATACCTGCAATGAGAGATTATATAACTAGCTTAAAGGTCCATTTGGAAATAACCTCAGTTTCTACATAAATCCAAACTGTTGATATTAATTAACCAATAACTAAAACCACTTCTTTGTAAGGAAACATCTAAAACGATACATCTAAACAAGCTTAATAAACCTAACAGTATAATTGAACCTAAAGTGGGAAGCAAAAATTGACATACTGCAATAGCTTGTATCCGTAGTTGAAGTTTATACTATCGCAAGCAAATGATTTCAGTGTAATCAGTGAAACATGTGTAGCAGAGGTATATGAAGAAGGATAAACATATAACAATACCTGCAATGAGAGAAGTGCGTCATCAGTGACAGGAATTCCTCCCAGATCTAGTAAATCCAAATTGCTAAGTGAAGAAAGGAGACTAACTCCTGCAGAGGTCAACCCGATCTCTGATATATGAAGTTTCTCCAAGCTTTGAATGGATATAAGATGTTTGATGCCAGAATCAGAAATCTTAGAACACCTTGATAAATGCAACTCTTTCAAATTATCCATTCCTTGCAAAAATTTAACAGGAAAACTTGTTAACACACTGGAATTTCTGTACCAAACAAACTAGTTGATCCAGATTTACCAATTTGATAAAAATAACCCCCATATACTGACAAGCTGAAGCAAACAATAGATTTTAGTGCCTCAAACAGAAGAAAGTGAATCCGGAATATTGGAGAATACAACATTTGCAGCATGTAAGACACTCAGAGGAAACTATGTGCTAAAACTTTATGCATGGCTTGCACCAGAGCTATGTTAACTGTGACTTGATAAGTTTGCCCGGACTCATAAAGCCAATACATGACAAACGTTTTAAGTTTTGAAGTACCAAAAATCTATGGGTGGTAACAATTAGAAGAAATTTGCATTTAGTAGTAAATACTTGCATGAAGACTCTGATATGCGCGCTTTTGCAGTCTGAAATCTGAATTTAGCAACACAAACAAGTTTCAACACCCATAACAGGCTATTTTCTGAACACAGATCCTCACAAGGCCTTCTAAAACATTTTTCCATGCTCCAAGAGTTGCTTCAGTCACACCAGAAAATACTATGATATAGATAATCACAATTTCTTTTTGAAATAGATTCACAAGTTAAACATTGATACAATTGTTAATATAGAATTTTATCCACTTTAATTTCCGCAACTTAAACTATTTTGAATTTTAGGCGATCAGTTAACATGAATTGAACCAATTCGTGGCCTTTAGGGTTCTAGTGTTGTTTAATTAAGATTTGGTTGAGTTCATCAAGTAGGTGCAGAGATTACGATAGCATGGGTCTGGACTGGGCTTGATTTGGGCTAATATCAACCCGTTTAGGGCTAAACCAAGTTTAGACCGAGGATAAGCCGATTTAGTCCTATTATGGGTTTAGTGGGAAAGTTAATTTTGTTGGGAGTATATAAACTCCTATTTCCTCTTCTCTCTCCACAAAGACAACTCACCTCTCTCGTAGTCACAGTCTTCTCCTCTTCTCCATGACACAAAACCTTCCTCTCTTCCACGTGACACGCGACCTGCTACTTGACACTGCTCTTTGTGCATCCAGTACCAACCATTGTCGGTGAGCATCCTCCTCTCTTCTTTGACAACTCTAGCTTCCAACTCATTCTCTCTTGCTTTCGCTCCTTTCCTCTCATGACTATAACACTTACCACCGTAGTGATCCCCATCATACCCTTACGTGAAGCCGCACACTTCTAGTGACCCTTTTCCACACACAAGAGTCAATATCACAGACTAGCAACCCAGCTGCACTCTCGCATGTGCCCCAGCGTTGTTACTCAATGCTCATGTATGCTTCGGTGCCATCGTTCGATGCTCATGTGTGCCTAGGCGACATTTTTTATGCTTGCTTGCTTGCATCCTAACATTGTCGCCTAACCTTCACATGCCCACACATCAACATTGTTGTCATTTAACCCTCGCGAGTACACAAGACACCACCACTTGTCATCGTGCCCTCGTGCAAAGACTCACATCATGTGAAACCTGTCACCACCACTAGGTCTCATCCCATGCACCCTGTGACCATTGACTTTATTGTCGTCCCTACCCTTATGCAAAATTTGTCGTCCGCTATCTTTTTCCCACTTGTGATACCTTGTCTAGACTTCCCTACTACCGAGAAAATTGTTGGTTGTTTGGGATCAGAGAGCTTGTTTTAGGGTAAGGATTTTGTGATCACCTATTTTGGAATAATAGTTGATTGTTATTTATGTTAGGTTGGACCAAGTGTTTGGTACCATCGAACTACTCTATTTCTTTGACTTAGGAGAATTGCTAGGTAAGGACATATTTAACTTAACTCCTATTTTTGGAGTTTGGGATAATGATGCTAGCAAACCAGATTTTGCTAAATTGAGGATTTAATGTTGGCCATCCAAACAGAATCATTATCCTTCAAGTTGAGGTATAATGGTGATTGATGGATCAAAATTAGATCTATTAACATTGAAAATAGGTGGAATTTTAGACTTGGTATTTCTATAGCATATTATCTATATTTGGGTTTTCACTGAGCATTACTCATTACATAGAGACTCATCCAAGGCAACGTATTAATCTTGAGGATTTTTGGATGTTCTCACAACACTTTTGAGGTGGGTAAATATATTCCTAATCTCACTTATATGATTCCATTTGCAATAATTAAATGTCTAAAATGATTTTTCATTATATATGTTACCATAACTATTTTAAAAAGGGATTAAAGCGAAACTAGATTAGTGAAATGAGTTCCTAAAAAACTAGACTATTGGGGGTTAAATAGATGATATTCTTGTTATATGGCCATGAACGTGATCTATGGGATTTAACATGGGGAAGTTTATTTTTAAAAGATAAAATGATACTCTACTGGTTCCTCTATTGATACATATCTTTTTAAACTGTTTTACCATCCATGCTATATGTTGATGCTTATATGATCTTTTAATGCTAAAAAAAATTGTCTAGCAACCATCTTCTAATATATGGATAGCACAATATTTACTAAACGATGGCATTAGTTAGTCCTCAAACTAATCATTACTTGAAAATGACATAACTAATTGATATGTGAACCCAAAAGTGGAGCTATTTGTGTGAAACCACAATAAAATAACAACCATTTTAAATGATGAAAATAAAAAAAGTGATACTTGAAGAATAGTTGTTTTATTAGGGCCTGTGACTGCCCACAGGCTATGTGGTAGCATGTGTCACATGTGGTTAGTCATTACATGCTTCACTATGTTGCTATTTATTATCTGTGAAGGCTTTTAAGTTTTACCCACACGTCGAATGATATTTTATATACCCAAAGACTTGGCCTCAGCGATTCACTTGTTAGTGGATATATTTGTGACAAAATAATATGCGAAATGTGATAATGTGATACCTTAAAGCAATGTGATAATTAATAAGTGTGATAAGTTTGAAAATCAATTATGTGCTTAAATGGAACCTCAAAAGCTAGAATGTGGAAAATACCTCTTGATGGTTGGTTACTTGCCCACTTTGCAATTTGTGCTTACTCTATATTTTTCTTGTCCTCCAGTTTTGCAGGCAAGGATAGATATTTGAGGTCTTAACTGATTCAAGACATTGTATATATAGAGTTGCTTAGAGATACTTGGTTGTACGAGAAACTGATTTTGTTTGAATTCATGATTGCTTATTTTACTTTTTTTGTTCAGTTTTTGCTTTCATACATTATAATGCGTCACTTGTACTAATAAATACTCTTTTTCATAGTATACGTTCTTTTTTAAGGAGATTTTCTTGTTAAAAAATTAAAATACAGATAATTTGACTAAATTGGGTCTAGCCCTGGTTTGAAAAATCGCGATCTGGATTGTAGGATCGTGCAATCCGGATCGTCTGGAAACACAAAAACAAAATCGATCAAGGATCGTTCATGATCATTTTTTGTGGTAGGATCGTTAGAATCATATAAGATCGGTAGAATCGTACTGATTCTCCGATCCGGCGATTTTGCACATTTTTTGTGTTAGGGCCTACTTTGTAAGCTTTAAACTTGGTTGTGGCCCTTATTTTGGCCCAACAACCCTAGCCCAACCCGAAATGTTATTAGGTCTTTTTTGCTTAATAGAGTAGCGCTGCATTTCATTCCACAGCAGCCATGAGCAGCCAACACTCGTTCATCTTCTACCCTGGGTGTTGACGTGCCATAGTGTTCATACCCCACTATGCACGTGTTGTTCGCGTAGTTGCAGTACTTCCCCTCAGCCACCCACGACTGCACCCCCTCTACAGGGCCCATTGAGTAGCCCGCCCACACCTGAATCGCCCCGTAGTGGCTCGACCCCAAGTCCGCAATCCCGCACGCATTACGCTCCCGTTGGTCCCGCGTCATCCTGCTCACCGTGGCTGTCAGCTGCGGCCTCCACTGGACTGGCGACAATAATCGTTCATCTTCTCTACTCTAAACCCTTTGAAATTTGAAGGTTGAAGGCTAGCTGAAGTGAATGAATGAAGATTCATCACCTATCATCATCAACTATCATCATCATCATCGACTGCTTGCTTACAAGCTAGATTTCTTATAAATGCTTAATCTTTTTTTTTCATTGCAAAAAACTTCCATTGGGTTTTAACTTTTACACGAAAATGATGAGGTTGAAGTCATTGCATCACATATAATGAGGACTGGTAAGTTATTTTTATCATCAATCATCATGTAAAGTTCCATTGGGTTTTACATATTAGTGCTAAATTTATTACATTCATTTTTTGTTTTTCATGTAGTTGATGAAACACCTAGTGAATCTCATGGAAAGAGGAAATAAGCCAATGAAATGCAAAGCTTTCACTTAGTTGATGAAGATGGTTGAAATGTGATCAATGAAGATGTTGTTCAAATGTCAAAGGAGGATGAACCTGTTAAAAATGTTGGCTACAATAAAGATTATGGATTTGGAGATGATTGTTATCGATTTGAGAATGACTTGTAAGTATATAAACTGATTGTATATATGTTTAGAATAAGATGTAAGTGCTAAGAGTATGCTAGGTTATTTTGGCTGCTAGGGTGGTAGGTTATTTTGGCTATGAAATACAGAGGAGTTGATGTTGATCTATTGATTGAATGTGTATGTATACAGATTGTTTTTGTGTTGAATGGATAGGTCCTTGAGAAGGAGTTGAAGCACCCCCTTCACAATTACAATAGAGAGTGCTAGGTTATTTCTCAAGGATCACCCCTCTCTAATTATTAATCATTTTTCTATATGAATTATTAATCATCATTTTTCAAGGATTTTTGATAGGATCGTATGTTCCTATGATCCGATCCTGACCTAAAATCAATCTGGATCACGATTCTACGAACTATGGACTAGCCTTCCGAGTTAAAGTACCATTCGTTCAATTGCGTCTAGCCTTATTTAAAGTTTGGTTACTAAATTTGACTAGAAAAATTATGGAGAAAGAATGGGAGTATATATATATATATATATATAGTTCAAGAACATTTCCTCTAAGGTAACAATAATACAACGGTTGTTGACTAGATAGAGGAAAGAGATTAATTATACCTGCAAGGTACCATATTGCAGCATCATTGATCCGCTTGCAATCTGCAAGATTTAATTTGCATAGATAACGAAATCCGCCCAAATATACCAGCCATTCAGCACTGACACAGTTCTCTCCTCTTAAGTCAATATTCTCTACAGAATTCTGGAAATTTCTGCAAAAAGGTAACAATCTTACTCTAAATAGATAAGGAAATGAAAAATATAAAGGAAAAATGAATGACTGCAGAAACGAGCAAATACCATTGTGAGTCACATTGGTAGAACTAGTGATAAACAATTGTAAGTACATCATACATTGACTTTATGCTAATATATCAAACCACGAGAATAACATAAAATGAGAACCTTCTACAATTTGTTGAAGAATTAATCAGGCCTTCTCAACCTAGTTACAGCTAGTTAAGGACATAGAGGGTGATTTTTGTTCTTGTCTTGGTGAATTGAGCAATTACTATCCTCGAACACATTGATTGCCATTGAAAATGATATTCAATGGCGCATTCATATGTTTCTCGCTTTCCTTTAATAACATCGCCAGAGACCGTGAAGACGCATGTTGTGAGCTTCTGAATAGATTTTAATACAGGTTATGACAGATGGACCCAGGAGGTGACGTGGCGGTCAAAGTCAAGATAACGTGGTGGTCTTACTCCAAAAGGAGTGATATCCCCTCGTTCGGCTAGGATTAGTTCCCCAGTGTTAAATCCTTGGACTAACTAGGTCAAGTTCTAAACCGGCCAAGGGAGGATAGTCGGTCGTTAAGCCGAGTGGACCAGGAAGTATAATGACTTAAGGGTAACCAGATCCTGGGGAGGTCAAGTTTAGGGTTGAACAGTATTACATTATGGTCGAAATGATTTACTCATTTTACAGCATGTCAATCATAAATAATAGTGCGCGTGTGTGCATTCGTCTGGCCTTAAAGGCGGGTAGGCATGTATGCTCTAACCAGTCGGATAACACCCGACCGAGATAAAGGCGTCCAGCCTCATCAGTTCCCATATGTGCAACCAGTCGGATAACGCCCGACCGAGATAAAAGCGCCCAGCCTCATCAGTTCCCATATGTGCAACCAGTCGGATAATGCCTGGCTGAGATAAAGGCACTTAGCTTCATCAATTGCCATATGTATGATTGGTCGGATAACGTCCGGTCGAGATAAAGGCGTTTAGCCTCATCAGTTCCCATATATGCAACCAGTCAGATAAAGACCGACCGGGTTAAAGGGAAATACAGAATGTAATTGAATGGTTCAATAAAAGAGGTCGACTGACCGAGATATATTCAACACAAAGTACATCTGCTAAACAAGAAGGCCAACTTAAGGACTGGCTAAGAACAAGCAGCAGACAATATTTTAACAGCCTATCAAGGTTGTCAGGAATATTCCTTGCGAAGGTTAGTTATGATAGCATACTTCCTCGACAAGTTCATCAAGGGTTTAAGCCATAAGAGGTACATCTGAAGGTAGAAAAAAAGATTTCTCAGACTGTTACTACATATCATCCAGACTGTACTTTTTCCATCACCTAACAAACTCCAACGTACGATGCCATCTCATGATCACAGGGGTTGTGAGAGGTGGTATATAAAGGGGGATTCTCTCGGTTGGTAAGGTACTCATCATTTGCATCTAAAACCTACGCTCTCGCAGATCCACTACCGTTCTTCATCTCACTCATCGGAGATCGTACTACTTGAGTGTCGGAGGGTCTTGCCAAAGATCCTTTCCCTGGTCTTTAGTCACTAACGTTTTGTTGGATCGTCTGAGTGTGCGCAAGATTTGAAGGAAATCATCTTCTCAAAGCCAGGAGGTCTTCTCTTCGTCAACGATCAATTCATCTTTACCAGCGTGCAATCTCCCCATCTCTCAAACAGGATCAGGTTTAATTAACATTAAGAAAAATCAGTTCAATTATCTAATACCCTGTTGGACTGTTCCAGGGGAATGCTCACGGGCAGGAATTTCAGTCTCAATAAAGCAATTGCAGCCACGGAGATTTTTTAAAGAAAAATTAGGACTCTGAGAAACTATGATCCTGAATTCCAAATGAATTAAAAAATCGATTAGACAACGAAAAAAAGGGGGCTTTCGCAACGAATAAAAGAAGAACGAACTCGAGCCAGGAGGGGTAGCGGAGGACGCGGCGGCAGACGATACGGCGGAGGAGGGCATCGGCAAGGCAGGAAGGAAGGCGCTCGAGGGTGCGACGCTGCCTCCGCCACTTGTCCACACTATCACCGGTCAAAGTCGCCGCTTCGATGCACTTCCACACCAACCCGCCAAAGGTTTCCCTCTCGCTCTCCATCATGACAGCTCCTCGCGTCAAAGACAGGGGAGGGGAGGGGAGGGGTAGAAGGGGATCCCTAAAGCAGAGAGGTTGACGAGCTTGGTGAAGACCGATTTAAAGCCTCGCAATCATGCAACAGACTCGCTAACAGCAAAATAGCAGCTCGATTTCATGCTTTGTAACAATATATCGCGGTATGTAGATCCGTTACAAAGGTCATGGCAGATACGGAGATACTATAAATTCTTTTTTTTTTAAGCTTTGTTTTTATATATAGTTGAGATATTTAGCTCAACGATTATTTTCAAAGAGGATGGATTCGATCTCATGAAATTTTTTTATTAACTATTAAAATAAATTAAAAGGTAGTTACAATTGTTCATCTAGAACGCTCAATATTCTTACCTTTGTCATCCCACTAAATTTACCATTTGCATAGGTCATTCTTAGATAATGTTGTTTATTTAAATCATATCGTGTGTGTATATGTGTGTACGCGTGCGTCCTGTCCATGTGAATATTTGTGATTTTTGGGATTTTGGTTTGAAGGAGATTCTTATAGGAGTAGGGCTGTAAATGAACCAAGCATTCGTAAACAAGCTTGGTGTTCTGTTTGCTAAGAGCTTGTTTATGTTCGTTCGATATACATAAGATTAATTAAATAAATAAACTTGAATAACTCGTTAAACTAAATAAACAAGCTTGAACACATATGTGTTCAGCTCATTAACGTTCGTGAATAATGTTCATCATTAATAAAACTCTTTTCAATATGATAAATAAATAATAAAATAAAATAAACAAATAAGTTTAAATTATCAAATTTAATAATCAATCAAAGAACTAAAGTTTTCAAACAATCAAACAAGTTTAAATTGAGAGTTTGATAATATCTAAACAAACCAAGCTTGAACCAAGCTCAAACCAAGCTCAAGCCAAGCTTGAATTGAAAGTTCGATAATATCTAAATAAGCCAAGCTTCAAATCAGCTTAAACTCATAAAAAATAAACCAAGCCAAGCTTGAACAATCATTTCAGAAGCTTGATTTATTTTAAGTTCGGCTTGGCTCGGTTACCTTATCAAACAAGCTTGAACACCCCAAAGTTTGGCTCGGCTCGGCTCGACTCGTTTACAGCCATATATAGGAGTTTGAAATTTTTAAAGGAGCTAGGCTAGAGTGAAAGGATGCCTTGGTTCTTGTCCTAGTTAGTATTTAGTTTCTTATAGTGAGTCTCATATATAAAGGAACTAGTAGTTAACTAGAGCCTCGACGATTTTCAGATGTTTGGCTAATGGTATACCTTAGCCAATACATTTCTTATTCAGTATGAATAATGTTTTTTCTTATATAGTTACCATTCACAACAACCTTACTTGGATAAGGACGGAAGAAGATTCAGAATGCTAGATTCAAGAAGAAGACATAGTCTTGCTCTGACCTATAAAAAGTTTTATACTGCCATATAAAAATTATGCATTCAAACATCTAAGAGAAAGTATACACATGAAAGGATAATATAGAAGGAAACTTCATAAGGAAATTACATAAGGAGAAGAGTGAAAGAACTCCTACTTAGAACACTTAGAGAAAACCTTACACAGTATCTTGCACACTTTGCACACACTACTCATTTGCTCTCTTGCTTCTCTTCTCTATATCTTCTTGCTAGTCTGGGGTTGTATTTATAGAGGAAACTGTTGGATCGAAATAATGCGTAGAGGGGTGGTGAATATCGCGCTTTTAAAATCTTTTCTTTTAGTATCAGAATGTGCAGCGGAAACTAGAAGACTCAGTTCGGTTACTTGGTTCGAAGTCTAGGTTGACTTCTACTCCAAGACCCGCGATACTTAATCGCACCGATGGGCAATCCATCAAAACTATTCTTTCCGAAAACCTCGGAAAGAAGCAGTGCGTACAATATGCAAGATAGTAACACCCTACTATCTTGTAAGAGTTTAAGTACGTACAATGCTAGTTTAAATAAATGTACCGACAATGATAAAGATGAAGATTGGTCGGCACTTCTGGATGAAGCAGCTTGCGAGTTGTAGAGCAATAGCATGATCAGAAGCTTGCACATGGATGAATTTCAAACCAAACTGTGTTACTTCAGCCTTGGACCTTGAGCTCTCTTTTATAAGAATCGTCGATGTTCGGTCGACAGATCCTTGGGTTCGATCGACCGAATCATCACCCTTCCATCTTCGCTGAGATCTGATGCTGATTTGATCATCGACATTAAATGATTATTAAGGATTCAGTCGACCGATCCTTCTTTTCGGTCGACCGAACAGTATCCTTCCCTATTCGTCGAGATTTGCTGAGATGTGCACTTAATGCTGCACTGATGATGTGATTATTCGGTCGATCGATCTTCTGGTTCGATTGACCGATCAACGTAGCTTCCTTCCCTGCTTTTGATCGATCTGAACTGTGCTGAGTCATCAAGGTTCGGTCGACCGATTCTCTGGTTCAGTCGACCGATTCTCTGGTTCGGTCGACCGATCAAGCTTCGATAGGAATGTGCTCCGCTTTGGTCTGAACTGATCTATGGTCTGAGTCAAGCTAGTTCGGTCGATCGATCTCTACGTTTGGTCGACCGATCAGGCTGAACCTGCAACACAGAGTTAAACAGAGTATTCCTGCAACACAAAGGTTAGCACAGTAATATATATAATGCATCAGTAATATTAGACAGTAGAACTGTCTTGATCTCAACTTAGAAATCATCCCAGTTTCTTCAGTTGGATCAGTGACCTTAGGTTGCTCCTTTCAGGAACATGACCTCACTGTTGCTCCTTCAGTTGTAAACCTCAACTTACCTACCAAACATTGGTCCTCCAGATCTGTTTGGACTTTGTCTGCTCAGTATCTGATTGTCTGATCCACCAAGACTTTTTCTACAATACTACATTAGCCAATAATAAAAATAGTAACACAGAATACTATGGTAAACCTAAACTTAGATTTACCGAGATCTGCTGGTCCGGTTGACCGTGTGCAGTTGACCGAAAACCATCTGATCAACCTTGCTTGGAGTTCACTCCTCCAAGACTTCTCATTACTTAAGGTTATCTCCCCCTAGGATTTTCTCCATTTGGCTTTACTCACCATAACCTAAGGTTACCACCCCCTAGGGTTTTCTCCACTTGGGTTCACTTACCAAGACTAAGTATTCGGCTACCCAGGGATCAGGTCCTCCAGACCTATCCACCTGGTCACGATCTACCGAGATTTCCCTTGCCTAGCCTACAACTAGGACTTTCCATGCCTAACCGTAGTTGGGACTAGTCACTCAGTTGACTTCTCACCCTTGCCTAGCCACGACTAGGACTTCCCATGATCAAGTTTTATTAAGCATACTTAAACATATTTGTCGAACATTAAAACCTTGGAGGTCGATTGCACCAATACAATCTATTCAATATCACAAGGTAAACACACAAAAACAATAATGAATCATGAAGTCACCAAGGAAGGAGTATATAACAAGTCCTCTTGATTGCCTAGCAAGCCTTTGAATCTTTGATTCTATTGTGACTAACCATATGCTCAGTGTAGACATCGGCGGATCAAGGCGAGGGTTGGAGGGGGCTGAAGGCCTCGCTAAGATTTGCCTGAGAAAGAGCTAAAGAGGTGTCTGTAGCATGAGAAGTTCGGCGTCCGACGTGAGAAGTTTGGCGTCCGACAACCATAGGACAGAAACAAAAGTGGAAGAAGGTTTTCATCTATGTTTTTTATTTATTTTTATAAATAAAATATATAGGCCTCACTTTGCAGCCCATGCACAAATGCCCAATAGGTCATCTATATTTTTTCCCTTCGTCAGTTCGTTGCAATTGCAGCTCTCCCTCTTCTCGACTCTGCCTCAGCAGTTAGCAATTAGCACTTCGTTCCGCCGTGCATCATTCGCGTTCTATCGTCCCCTGTTCGTCGGTTCACCGCCCACCAGTCCTATTAGAGTGTATACTAAAAGCCTAGCTTTTGTATATACATTTATTTAGAAATAAAGAATCACAATGGTCAAATACCTACATTTATATGCTAAGTGTAGTTGTTCAATT
>JBBMJZ010385994.1:0-15287 GCA_037833815.1 Zingiber zerumbet | reverse complement strand
TGCATGGTGGCGTTGCCACCATAAGGTATGGGGTCAAATTTCGGCTAATAGCTGGATGCCTGCTCTCCCCCATGCGCTATTCCAAGGCTAGTAGCCATCCGTGATTTACCTTTTCCGTGTTGGTCTAAGGACGGGCTGACGGAGACATTGGAGGCAAGTGAATCACCTTTTACCACTATATATATATTGATTTTATAGGACGCACCCTATCTGTGAGCACCTCGTGAGCTTATGGTTTAGGGGTTAGGGTATAGTATTTAGGCTAAAGGAAGTGGAAAAAAAAATACACTTGAATCCAATCAAACCATTTTAATTGAAAATAAAAGAAGCTTAAATGTGAAGATTTCCAAACTTGTAAAAATATAGAAGCAATCCTATGCAAGTTGCATTCATTTCCTTTTCTAGATTCCAAATTGTACTAGCATGCAAAAGCTAAAATGCTTATATATATTTTTTTTCTTTCCCTTTCATGCTATGCTCTGTCGCTGCTATAATATTGGAATGACACTGGTTTTGTTCAATTGAAAATAGTTGGATGGTTCAATTAAATTGGCATTACCCAGCAACCAAAAGGGCAAAAAAGTAATAGATTTACTAAAATGGAATTTCCCCTTTTGAGTTTTATTAGTATTCATGCAAATGAACTTATGTTTGTTTCGTATGAATGCCTTCAATGATGAAAGAACTCAATCAAGTGGTGTATCTCATGCTATAATTGATGATATATTGATATTGTACATATTGACATCATGCTATCTCATAGTCTAATCTGCACTTTCAATTGGTTTATGTGATATTTAAAAAGTCTTAAGTTGGGAAGTAGGAATTGCTCTTTATATGCTTATATGCTATGATTTGTTCCTCTCTAGAATGTAATTACATTTGCTACATTAGATCCATAGGTCTGTCTATATTCTGAGAGACAAGCAAGAGCTTGCTGAAACTCAAAAGGAATTGGCAAAGCTTAAAATTTTGCAGAAAGAAACTTTGCAGAAGAGTGAAAATGCTATTGTCCAGCCAGTGTTGGACCCAAAATGTCAGGATGATAAACCACATACTGCAAACCTACATCTAGCTCTTGTTCCACCTCAGGCTCATTCTCCCGCAGGAGCTTCTCAGCAGGCCCCAACATATAAAGAACTACTGATGCTGCATCAAGCACCTGCCACTCCTAGCATCCACCAAGGCCAAATTGTAGTTGATGAGGCTGGCAAATACTATTATGTGCATCAATCTTTGCCGCAGTATAAAGATGGGCTACCTGCACAACCTGATCTAGAGAATGTTCTGCATAGATCCCAGCTGCAAGACGCCCCCATTCAAGCAACACAAACACAGACTCTGATAATAAACCAGAATCAATCTCCACCATCTTCTCAATACAAGCAGCTGTTACCCCCTCAATCAGATCAGCAATTTCAGCAACTGGTAATGCAACATCAACCACCTGTTTCACATGCTCAAGTCAAGCCTCAAATTGTATCATCGTATCTTACGTACACAACTCGGTCAGTGAATCCTGTTCCCAAAACATTTTGCAGTACCATGCCGGCACAAGTTGCTAATTCAGGAGGCCCGCAGCCTGTTGTGATCTGCTCCGAAGTTCTTCCATTTAGTTATGGATCTGCTGACACCTCTGTATCTCAGCCACCCACAAATCATCATGCAACGAAATCTAAACAGCAGTCAGTTGGCTGGAGCTCTTTGGAGCCAGATCTTAGCAAGGGTTCTTACATGAGCTGTACTGGTGCAATGTATTCACCAATCCAATACAATTTACAAGCTTACAACCCTGCTTACAACTATTCTCCGAGCAACCTTCAGCCGTCTGCTGGGAATCAGCAACGGCCTCCTAGTGCAGATCTACACCGTGACCCTCAGCTGATGCACAATCACCCGTATGGGGAGATTCTTGAGAAAGCTGTTGCAATGGGTTATGATAGGAATCTGGCATTAAGCAATGCCCAGTGGATGGTTGAGAATGGTCAGGCAGTTGATTTTAATTCTTTAATTAACAGATTGAATCGACAAGCTGCGGGATCCATCTGCACGAGCTTGGTGAGGCTATAACTCATTCTGGTATTTAGATTAATAATTACCCTTTTAGAGCAGATGGTGGTGGTTAATGGGTTTCTGGCATGGATTTTACCTGCTTCAAAATGGCCATGCAAATTTTAGTGCGGGGCCACAATGCTAACAGTTGTATGATTGACAAAGAACCTGTTTGAACTGATTTGCATTCAGTCTGTATCTTTTGTTCAAAATGATACATTTCAATGTAGAACGTTACCATAACTACGATTCTCCATTTCAGTAGCGTTTTCAAAATCAGTTATGCAGTTGATCCATGGCTTGGCCGTTTCTGTCTTTTCCACTTGAACCAAGTTCGGATTTGCTTTGGTTGAAATCACTCTATTAATTCAGCAGAATTGGCTTGGTCTCTGATTCTAAGAGTAACTGGTTGAATTGAGCTGTTCCGATTTGCAAACTGTTGCGTTTCAGTATTTCACTGACGATGGTTCCTTCTGTGCTGGTAGATTGGTAGTTAATGAATCTGACTGCGTGTTGATTGCCTTCCCTTCTGCTCGTCAGTTTTTAACTGAAGTTTTCAATTCCATTTGTTCGAGAATTATTGAACCGAATTGGAGCTTGATAGGAATAAAATAGCGATGACTGGATAATTCCTAGAAATATATATTCTAGATGTAGCGCTTGATTGAGTATAGTATATTATTGAAATTTAAAGATAATAATATGCAACCATGAAACATGTCGAAGTTTTCACCCGTCGCTAGGTAGCATGTCTATGCTTTTGCTGACAATGTTGACTCAGCCTCAAATTGCATAGTGAATTGAGAGAAACAATGAAGAATTAAAAAAAAAGAAAGTATTATATGAATATAATTACTATATGATTCGAATAAATTATCACACCAATATTTTGTTCATTATTATTTAGGTGAATATTAATTTTATCTCTTATTTCAATCTAATATATAAAAATTGTGTAACAAGATAAATTGAGATACTAAATATATATATTACAATCTTAACCTTTTATATAATGGATTTTAATATGGTCAAGCATAGTCACTTAATTTTCTTAAACAAATATAAATTGGATGAACTATAAGACACTAATTGAAGGATTAAAATTAAAATTTGATGTTTGTCTATATTTTTTAAAAGACTAATATTATTGCCCATGACCATGAGTTTTAAAGTTGTTAAATTATTTCTAATATCCTTATATTTTTATTATTTTAGTTTAATTCTCAACAATGCTAACATGGCATAGGATAAAATGTCAGGTAAATTAATGCTATTAATAATTAAGAAACAACGGTAGTAATAATAATTTGAATAAAATTTGAGGGGAGATTTACGAAAAGAAAACTTTCGGAGGAGTAAAGTGGAAATTCGCTCCAGCTGGGTTTTTCGCGAAGGTTCTACACTATCATCTTCCTCTCTAGACTCTTCTTCGATCTCTTTCTCTCCTACGAAGCTCCACAGATTTATTGTCTGCCTCGCGGAGTCGCGGATCGAAATCAAGCAAGCGAGACCGCGAAGATACTTTGGAAAAATGGGCGTCGACTACTACAAGGTCCTAGGGGTCGACAAGGGTGCCAAGGACGATGACCTAAAGAAGGCCTACCGGAAGCTCGCCATGAAGTGGCACCCCGACAAGAACCCCAACAACAAGAACGAAGCCGAGGCCAAGTTTAAGCAAATCTCCGAGGCGTACGAGGTAGCTGTTTCTTTTTCAAGAGCTCTAGAGATTTTTTTTTAAAGATCTGTTTTTTAACGTCTTTTCGTCTTCAAAATGGGATTTTTAACATTCCCCTTACCGTAGGTGTTAAGCGATCCTCAGAAGCGCGCAATTTACGACCAATACGGCGAAGAAGGGCTGAAGGGGGAGGTTCCGCCGCCAGGGACCAATGGCTCCGGCAGCGCTTCCTTTTTCTCCGGCGGCGATCCCACCGTCTTCCGCTTCAACCCCAGGAACGCCGACGACATATTCGCAGAGTTCTTCGGCTTCTCTAGTCCGTTCGGTGGCATGGGAGGAGGAACAAGCAACGGAGGCATGCGCGGCAGCGGGGTGCGGTTCTCTAGCTCCCTTTTCGGCGACGACATCTTGGGATCGGCGGCGTTCGGCGGGGCGGAGGGGCCGATGAGCTCGCGCCGGCTGCAGAAGGCTGCTCCGATCGAGAACGTGCTCCCCTGCAGCCTGGAGGAGTTGTACAAAGGCACCACCAAGAAGATGAAGATCTCCAGAGAGATCGCTGATCCAAGTGGGTGAGTCTCTCGACACTACTGTTCTCTTCCAATTTAGCTAATTCAGTCGCCGTCGTCGTCGTGTTTCTTCCTTCTCAAACGGTCTCCAATCGATCCAGGAAAACTATGACCGTCGAGGAAATCCTTACGATCGATATAAAACCCGGTTGGAAGAAGGGCACGAAGATTACATTCCCGGAGAAAGGAAACGAGCGCCCAAATGTGATCCCTGCCGACATCGTCTTCATCATAGACGAGAAGCCGCATCCTGTGTTCGCGAGGGAGGGGAACGACCTCGTCGCGACACAAAAGATCTCCCTCGTAGAGGCATTAACCGGTTACACGGCGCATTTGACGACGTTGGATGGCAGAAGCCTGACGATTCCTATAAACAACAATGCGATCCATCCTGCTTATGAGGAGGTTGTTCCTGGGGAAGGCATGCCATTGCCCAAGGATCCAACCAAGAGAGGAAAGCTGAGGATCAAATTCGATATCAAATTCCCATCGAGGCTCAGTCCGGAGCAGAAGGCCGGAATTAAGAGGCTGCTGCCTGCTTAATCATCCGGCCGGCCGGAGTCTTGCTCTGCTCAGTTTGCTGCTTCGGTTGTAGAGATGCTTGTGTATTGCCAGCGTGATGGGAGGTCGATTATAGAAGCAAAAGCTTGTGAATTGTGTTTTTGGATAATAATACAGCACAGACAGACAACAAAATTGAAAAATTATTTGATGGTAAATAATAATATGTTAGGGGTGGCTATGTTAGGGGTTGATTTTGAGGGAATTATGATTTATTTGTTCTGATGGTGCCTTCCTTCTTTCATGTAATATGTTTGTTCAATTATAGTCTTGTTCTAATTGGCCAATTAGGATAGATTCGTCCCTATAAGATTCACGCCCAAGGAATGGATAAGGTTTATGGTCTTTTAAGTACTAGTCTGCCATGAGAGGTTTGAAGAGGTCTGAGATACTTAGAGGGGCGAGTTGTGTATGGAGCTCAGTCATATATAGTTTGAGGCAGAGCCTTATGAGCTTGGGATGCCGAGTGGATATACTCGAGCACTTTAAATGATTAGTCAAAAGGTATTGGAGCATTTTAAATGCTGAGGACAAATCTGCCGTTTGGAATTCGTTGAGGGCCGATTTGGCCCCAATTCTTTTGGGTCTGAAGTTTATTTTGAGTCCTTGGTCTTGCTCTTGACTATAGCTAATCGTGTAGATCTCTAATCCACGGATGTATGATTTTCTCGTCCGGTTAGAGTATCTATCGGTCGGGCTTTTGGTAATCATGCCAATATCTTTTCGGGCGTTACCATTTTCTTTTTGCCGCGTCGGGAGTTGCTTCTGCTAGACTTGTTAGGATGTATACTAAAAATCTAGTTTTTTGTATAAACATTTATTTTGAAATAAGAATCACTTTGGTTAAATGTCAGTATTTATATGTTAAATGTAATTATCTATTTAATTTATATTGTAGATAACATAGTGTGTGGTGTCATACAGAAGATCATATTATCAGTTCCTTATAAATTATAAATAGTAGCTCACGACTAAGATGGAAAGGGACAAACTATTGGAATAGTCGTAGTGTAATTTGGTATTAGTTTATCTTGACTAATAAATTACACTAGTACACTATGAGTGTATTGAGCATGATCATTTGAGGTTGTTCCTTTTATACTAACTGCATAAAAGAACAGAACCTCTGTTATTACGGATGTGCGTACTTTTAATCCTGATATAATAACAAGCACATATATTTAGTATTTATTTCTTTAATTTATCAATGGGTGAGATTTATTCAGGTAAATCAATAGGTCCGATAAGTTGGGAAATAATATTATTTATATGGTGTGTTGTTGATTATAGAAGGAAACTATGTCATATTTATCTAGGTTGATGATGTCCCCTTGAGGAGCTCATAAGGATTGTCATGTAAACCCTGTAGGTAGACTTAGTCCGACATGATAATGAAGTTGAGTGGTACTACTCTTGGAGTTAGATATTAATTAAGTGAGTTATCAGTAACTCATTTAATTAATAGACATTCGATATTTTAAATACAGGGAGATTAATGCACTTATAATAAGAAGGAGCCCATAATGTAATATGGGATTGGTGCGGTAGTTCAATAATAACTCTTTAGTGGCATGAGTTATTATTGATGAACTTGAGTTGGGTGTTCTAGGTGAACACAGGAAGCTCAAGCTCATCGGGAGACCAAAACCAATTTCTCCTCTCGGTCGCTATTATAGCCTCTATAAAACCTTATATCCACCAAGTCCACTTCTTACCCAAGTAATGGGTCGGACACATCCTTGCCTGGTGCAAGGGGGCCGGCCAAGCATTAGCATGGAGCCCAAGTAATGGTTGGCCAAGTCTTGCTTGGTGCCCAAGCAAGGGGCCGACCACATAGGATTAAAAAGGGGAGATTTTATTTTTTTGTTAAAATCTTTCCTTTTATAGCCATCCACATGGTTTTAAAAGAGAGTTTTAAAATTTTAAAATCTTTCCTTTTATAACTATCTACAAAGGATTAAAAGAGAGATTTTAATTTTGTTAAAATATTTTTTTTTGTAGTTATCTATAATATTTAAAAAGAGAGATTTTAATTTTAATAAAACTTTCTTTTTTGTAACCATGATTTAAAAGAGAAGTTTTAATTTTAATCTTTTCTTTTTTGTAGCCATCTACAATGTTTAAAAGAGAGAGATTAATTTTTAAAACTTCCCTTTTATTGCCATCCACAATAGGAGATTTTAATTTTTATTTAAAATCTTTCCTTTTTTGTTGCACAAGAAAAGGGGTCGGCCATGTCATGGATAAAAGGAAGTTTTAGTTTTTTGTTTTTTAAAACTTTCCTTTTTAGTCATTATAAGGAATTAAAAGGAAGTTTTAATTTTTGTTTTAAAACTTTCATTTTTTTTATTCACCTAGGATTATAAAAGAAGAGGAGGTGGTGCCTTATGCAACAACACAATTTCTATTCCCTTAGTGGCCGGCCCTCTTCTCCCTTGTTTTCTTTCCCTAAAACTGGCAGCACCTATTCTCTTCTATCTTCTCTTTTGATTCCTTAGGGTCGGCGACATCAAGGATTGGAAAATCCTTATGGCTAGTTGCTTGGAGAGGAAGAAGATGAAGAGGAGAAGGAGCACTTAGTTGCCGATTGCTTGGAGAAGGATAAGAAGAAGAAGGAGGTTTCCTATTTTGGCATTCTTTGGTGGCCGAATTTCTTGGAGGAGAAGTGGTTCGGGTGGATTTCATCTTGGTAGATTGTCGCCCACACGTCGTCCAAGAGGAGGAGAGAAATACAACAGAAGGTTAAGAGGCCTTTAGGCATACAAGAAATGTATAACTAATTAATTGTTTCCTCTTCATATTAATTAGTTTGTGTTATTTATATGGATCATGAAATACCAACACAAAAGGCTATCAATTTTGCATTTCAATTTTGTGTTTCGATTGTTCTTAGTGGTTAAACCTAAGGTTACTATAAGGAGTTTAAATATTCAATTTCTTTGAAAGGCTTTGGCTAGAAAGTGGTGGATGATCCCATAACCAAGAAGGTCGAGTGTCTCGCCATGTTTAATCTGGAAGTCAACCCTTGAAATAAATATTTAATCAACTTCTGTAACATGGGTTGAACTTAGATTAATAATATTAAGTATTGTTTGCAATCCAAGTCTAAATTCTAAGAATAGATATGTTGAACTTGGAATTAATAATGTTAAGTTTCGTTTGCAATCCAAGTTTAACTTCTAAATAATACATAGGTTGTTAGGAAAAGTTCTGTGCTTGTACAAATTTTTATACAGAGAAGCAGAATGGTATTCCGAGTAACATCCAACAATTGGTATCAGAGCTAGTTTTCTGCCTCTGTGTGTTTGGTTTTCAGTTTAATTATATATTTTTCATACATAAATTTAGACAGGATAATAGTAGGATGTGCAAATAGATTAACTCTATGGTTGTAGGCATCCTAGTTCCAACTATTATGGTCCTATTATGTTTGTGTGTGATTGGACCCTCGGACATGTTGAGGGTATTTTATGTATGTGCATGATTGTAATTATTAAATACAGCATGAGCTGTATCAGTTTTAGGATTTTACATTCTGTTCGATCTAGATTACATGTACATTTCTTCGTAGAATATAGGATTGATAAATGTAAAATTTTATTTTTATCACGGATCATATCCTTGCGAGGCGTGGTGCTATTTGAGGACCAGAGGCGCAGCGGAAAAAGAAGCAAGATAGACGCGATGATAAGACCCATTGGTGGCAGCTAAGGTTTGTGGCACACGGAGGACAGTTATGGATGAGGTCATAATAGTTGAAAATTTATTTTCATAGTTATTGACTTTATTATGCTGTGTTTGTGTGCTTGTTAAAATTCCTCGTTTTAAATAACTAAGTGGGAGAGGAATTATTAAATTCCATGGTCTCTATTACTAGTTTGTAAGTGATGCATTCAAACTTGCGCGTTGGATTTGACTGCCTTCCTCCACATCGGATGAGTTTATTTGTAGATCACTATATCAAACTTCCTTTATAGATGATTATAGGAAATTATTTAGGTTTGTGTGATCTTCTCTATCTGAAGGGGCACAATTCTATTTAATGGACTAAGTATCAAGTAATGGTATACACTTAGGCACATTTAATAGTATCATCCCCATCGGAGTCACTGCTATTATTTGTGTGACTGAAGAAAAACCAACTATTAATTTTATTTGTCATAAAGTTAGGTTGACAAGATAATAAAATTAATGGGTAAAACACTCCTCTTACAAATGTTTGAATTTGTATATGTCCACACTATCGTGGCATACAAAATTCACGGTGTTTTTGAGGTGTTGGTGAATTTAAATAATATTATTTAAGGAATCAATATTATTTTAAATTCTAAAGTTTTGACCAAACTTTTAGTGATTCTTAGGATAGCTTTCAAACCCACTTATTGGACAAACTTACTAGTCCTAATCATATTAGGAAATAAAACTTGGTCATAGTCTTAACTGCTCCTAGCATGCCTGATTAGGAGTCTAGAGAAAAGGAGATTGAGTGTCATAGAATATGGGTAAGGGCAGATGAGATGGCGCAGAGTTACATTTTAGCTTCTGGGTCAAATGTGCTACAACATTAGCATCAAGCTATGCCTACTACCTATGACATGATGCGCAATCTCAAAGAACTCTTCGGATACCATAATCAGGCTGTCAGGTAGGAGGCCATAAGAAACTTATTGATGACCACCATGATTGAGGGGACACCCGTGAGAGATCGTATCCTCAAAATGATGGATCATTTAAGTAAAGTGGGTTGTCCTCGTAGAAAGGAGAACAATAAGGAAATTTCCTATTCATTAGTTGCTGAAACATGTTTAGTTCTACCAGTACCTGGTGTGTAGATATGGGAGCCACTGATCATGTTTGCAATCTATTGCAAGGGTTCCAGGAAACCCGACAACTACATGAAGGGGAGATTACCGTCTACATGAGCAATGCTACGAAAGTAGCGGCTGTTGCAGTGGGAGAAGTTTATTTAGGAATAAAATATTGTTTTTTGAGATATTATCTTTATGTACTAAGTTTTAGAAAGAACTTGTTTTCAGTTTCTAAACTTTAATGAATGGATATTCTGTTTCTTTTTATGACAGAGTTGTTGTCTAGAAAAATAGGGAAGTTATCTGTTCTGGTACATTGGTGGACAATTTAAAATACTCTTAATCCAATAACTCCCACGATGCAAAAAATGATAATTAATAACTTATCTTCTAATTCTAATAAGAGAAAGCAGCCTTCGGAAATGAACCAAACATATCTTTGGCATCTAAGGCTAGGTCATATTAACTTGAGTAGGATTCAAAGGTTAATAGATGATGGACTTTCGGGTTCATTGGTGGTGGAAAACTTTCCAACCTGCGAGTCTTACTTGGAAGGAAAAATGACCAAGAGGTCTTTTAAAGCACAGGGGTATAGAGCCAAAGAAGTATTGGAATTGGTTCATTCTGATTTGTGTGGTCCTATGACTATCCAGGCGAGAGGTGGTTTTGAATATTTCATCTCTTTTATAAATGACTATTCGAGATCAGGATATATTTATTTGATGCGCCGTAAGTCTGAATGCTTTGGCAAATTCAAATAGTACAAAGCTGATGTGGATAAACATTATGGTAAAAGTATCAAGACACTACGGTCTGATCGTGGTGGCGAGTACCTCTCAGTAGAGTTTAGGAGCTACTTATTAGAGGTTGAGATTCAATTCCAACTGTTTGCACCTGGTACACCCCAATAGAATGGTGTGGCAGAACGAAGGAATAAGACTCTTATGGAAATAGATAGATCGATGATGAGTTATTTAAAATTACCGAACTCGTTTTAGGGATATACTCTAGAAAAAGTAGTGTACATTCTGGACTTGGTACCTTCTAAGTCAGTTCCCTCTACTCCTATAGAATTGTGGAATGGGTATAAGCCTAGTCTAAAACATATTCGGATTTGGGGTAGTCAAGTACATGTGCTGAAAGGAGACACTGACAAGTTGAAATCATGTACAGAAGTTCGTCTATTTAAGGGATATCCTAAAGGAACAAAAGGCGGTTTATTTTTTAGTCCTAAAGATCAGAAGATCATTGTAGCACCAATGTCCGATTTTTAGAATATGACTATGTAACGAACCATAAGCCCATGAGTAAAATTATTCTCGAAGAAATTAGAGAGGGCACGTCTAATCTAGTACCAACAGTACAAGATGAGATACCATAAGAAACTGCAACACGTGTCACAAATGATGCATAATTACAGACAGTACCTCGTCGTAGTGGGAGGGTTGTTAGGCAACCTAAAAGATTCATGTTTTTTGGAGAGTCTTTGGACTTGATCTCTGGTGAATATGAACCTGATCTCCAGACATATGACGAAACACTCCAAGATAAAGATACAACATCTTGGCAAAATATAATGAACTCTGAAATAGAATCCATGTATTCTAATAAAGCCTGGGAGCTAGTAGAACCACCAAATGGTGTAAAAGCCATTGGATGTAAATGGATCTATAAAAGAAAAGGAGGGACAAACGGGAAGGTGGAAACCTTCAAAGCAAGACTTATTGCGAAGAGGTATACTCAGAAAGAAGAAATCGATTATGAGGAAACTTTTTCACCGGTAGCCTTACTTAAGTCTATCTAGATTTTTTGTCTATTGCTGCTCATATGGATTATGAGGTTTGGCAAATGGATATCAAGACAGCTTTTTTTAATGGAAGTCTTGAAGAAAACATCCATATAAAGCAACTAGAGGGGTTTATTGCAAAGGGCAAAGAGCATCTAGTTTGTAAACGGTCCATTTATGGACTGAAGCAAGTTTTGAGATCTTGGAACATCTAGTTTAATGAAGTAATCCAGTCTTATGGATTTATTCAGTGTCCGGATGAGTCTTGTGTATACAATAAGTGTGACGGAAACATGGTGGTATTTCTTGTACTATACGTAGATGACATTTTGTCAGTTGGCAACAATGACAAAGTGTAATCAGACGTAAGGGTATGGTTGTCCAAGAAATTCGATATAAAGGACTTGGGAAAATACGGGCATATCCTTGGGATCAAAGGGATCGCAAGAAAAAGATATTGTGTTTATCCCAAGCTACATACATCGATTGAATCTTAACTTGTTTCCGAGTCATCCCGCCTACCATGGGGAGGATTACTGTAGCATCATCTATTTCCGATGTCATAAAGACCTCCACTACTTTTTTACCATGTGCCCTTTGATCGAGCTTTTTCTGACAAGACTACTCCTACACGATATTCCAAGATAATCCAACAGCCAACATCACTTCTATACCTATGGTTGATGCCACATACTTTTTCTATGGATCACATGATTGGCATTGATGTCGAGGCATTCTTCCGGGAGTCCTTCCTGACAACTATAAATAGTCTGCTTAACTTCTCCTTTGGACTCCTCACTTATAGCTAGAGTTAATTTCTTTTCTCTTCTTTCTTCCGTGATTTTACTTTCTCGCCTTCTTTTTATGACCTCTCTGTGGATTCTCTCATACCTAGGTACGCTCTTAGAGTCTCGACCTTCAGCGGTGTAGATCTGGATGATCTCCGCTTTGTGTACGAAGTGTCCATGGCCATGCACATCATCATACCCTCTGAGATCCATTGACTCTTCCGACCCCCTCAGGGTTATGTGACTTTTTTCAAAGAATAGATTATAGCTGGTCTTCATTTTCCTATCCACCCTTTCTTCTCCAATATGAGTCAATACTTTTGCATTCCCCTTTATCAACTCACCCCCAATTCCCTTCGAATTCTATGTGGTTCTATTCTTATTTGTGACTTATGTGACATTCACTAGACTCCTCACCTATTTCACTGCTTCTTTACCCCCAAGCTCCATAGTGAGGGTCTTTTTCACTTCTAGGCTCATACTCGAACTACCCTTTTTGTTCCCTTACCCTCTTTAGAGCCGGAGTGGAAAGAGAAATATTTTTTCCTTCGCTTTCCCTCCACCATGGAGTGGCCTACCGAGCGGCGATCATCCTTTCCTTCGGCGCCTTATCTGGGAGACTATCGCTCATATCCCACTTTTATGGAGGCGTTGTCACAACTAGAGGGTTGGCGCTTCGATCTGCGCATGTCCTTGACGGAGGATGTGCTATATCTATTTAGACTAAGGTTCGTTCCTTTAGAGTTGCCCCACTCTCTTGGTAAGTATTACCTTCGTCCTAACTTGCTTTTGCCTCTTATTCTGACCCTCACTTTGCTGCCATGGACACTCTCACCCGAGCATCTTTGACTAGGCCCCTCCCACTAAGCACTTTGGAAATAAATTGCCGAGGGCGCATAGTCTTGGGTAGACGGGGACTTTCGCATGCCATGTCGACTACTCCTGGGATGGCCGCAGTTACTATCTCTCGTCCTGTCGCCCCTTAAGCGTCACAGCCTGTCCACTCTGTTCTTGAGCTTGCTCGGTGGACTCATCTTGCTCCTTCCGCTCGTCATGCCTGGACTCCAGAAGAGGGGTAAGATTCAGACGAGCAACCACTTTCACATCGATCGAGACGTAGACCTACTGAGTCCCACCCGATAGCCAAGGCCTCCACTGTGACCCAAATGCCACTACAAGAAAATTGGGATTTAACAACACTTGAAAGACAACTTTTTCTTTTTAAAAAGCGTTGTCTTTTTTTATAACGCTTTTAGTGAAAAGCGTTGTCTATCTCTTTATTTTCTTACTAATAGAAAACGCTTTTTTAAAAACCGTTGTCTATTACTGATTTTTGTAGGTCAAAGATAATACTTTTTGAAAAGCGTTGTCTATTAGCATTTTTTTTAGTGTCTATGACAATAATTTTTAAAAAGTATTGTCTATTGTCAAGTTCTCATCTAAATTTGGGATGATATGAACCGTTGGATAAGAAGTAGAAAACCCCTAGATTTCACTCGGCACCCACTTATCTCTAGAATACCTCCCGAACCCCTCTCACGCGACTTCGATCTCCTCCAGAACCCCTCTCACACAAACCTCATCTCACGCCCTCTCCATCCAACTCCTCTCCGGTGAACCCCTCTACGAACCTCTCCTCTGAACTCCTCTTCGCTGAATGAAGCCAAGCGACATTTCCTTTCCCAAGCATATAGGCAAGAGAACATGTTCCTAGGGGCACTCACCGTGAGGGAAACCATCACCTACTTGGCCCACCTATGGCTTCCGGCTGTAGGCAAGAGAGAGGCAGAGGTGGTAGTAGTGGTGAAGGTGGTGGAGGTGACGATCCTTGAGATGGAGCTGCAGGAGTGCACAGATCGGTTGATCGGGAACTAGCACATGAGGGGGATCAACGGTGGGGAGAAGAAGAGACTGAGCATCACGTTGGAGATCCTAACGCGACCGCGACTCCTCTTCCTCGACGAGCCCACCACTGGGCTCGACAACGCCACCACCTTCTTCGTGGTGGAGACGCTGGAGCACATCGTGGTGGACAACAACAAGACCATCGTCTCCTCCATCCACCAGCCCAGCAGCAAGGTCTTCAGCCTCCTTGATGACGTCTGCCTCTAATCTGGCGGAGAGGTCGTCTTCTTTGGAGATGCCAAGTTGGCCACCCAGGTAACACTTTTAACAAATATCGTCGTTCAAGGAGAGGGGATGATCGCAATGATTGAATTATTGATCTATAACTTGAGGAAACATCTAAACTCTGATTTGGTGTTGTAGTTTTTCGCAGATGTTCGAATCTTTTTTGACATTTTCCCCTCAATCTCGCTCTTGCTTTCGTTTGGAAATTGATCGCTAAAGATGATGAGATCGCCCTGAATGGTCAAATATGTTCTGTGCGACTTCTAAAGGACTGTTGGTAGTTGCTCGTTTTTTAACGTGAAATTATCTTATGTAGGTTGTGATTGTTGAAGATAGGATAACAAGCACTTGTAATCAACGCTTTTGATACTGACGACTTTCGCACCGCTTCCTCCCTCTTCTCTGCCATGCGCCATCAAGGCGGCGCCAACCTCAACCATTACACGCTTCCCCTCCTCAACTGTGCCTCGGAGAATCAGATTAAGCTCGGAGAAACCTTCCATTCCCTCGCTATTAGGATTGGCCTCGCAGGTGATGTCTATTTATGCAACACCATGATGGAGGTGTACGCTAGGAATGGTTGAGTCCCCTTGGTGCGCCAGCTGTTGAAGAAATGCCTCTTAGGGATGTGGTAACTTGGGCGTCCTTGTTATCCGGTTATGTTAGCGTGGGAGACTCTCCCGAGGCCTTCCACTTGTTCTGCCAAATGCGAGCGGAGGGTCTTGAGGTGAATCAAGTCACAATGGCAGTCTTGCTTCAAGCATGCTATGGTTCTGAAGACAAGGTCGCAGGGTGCCAACTACAAGCATTTGCGAACAAGGTAGCCCTCCAAAGTCATGAGTTGCTTCAAAATTCAATTTTGAGCATGTTCAGTAGATTGGCTTGCTTCGAAGAGGTCATGAAGTTTGTCAGCATTCGAAA
>JBBMJZ010385966.1:0-15296 GCA_037833815.1 Zingiber zerumbet | reverse complement strand
TGAGAAAGAGTCTCTCCTCATGCATTTGTTCACATCCTTAATGTATGTAAATCAATATAAACCAACAAAAATACCTTGAAACTTCCAATGTGGGACTAAAGTCTCATTCACAAAGGAGCCTCTTTCCTCTTCCAATTTTCTCCATTCACTTATATTTAGCACTTTCTTCATCTTTCTGATGATTCGTCATTAGTGTCAGTCTGACATAGGCCTCGATCTCATATTCAGAAGACGATGATTCATTCCATGTATCTTTTAAGTTCCTCTGCTTTGTTTATCTTGGCCCTTTTTCTTTCTCCTTTCTTCTTTAGTTTAGGGCACTTGTCCTTAATGTATCATTCTTCCTAGTATTTCTAGCATCGAACCTTCCTTTTACTTCGAAGGTGTTTCTTTGCCTACGACTTGTGAAATTTGTTATATTTAAGAAATTTACTAAAGTTTCTTACCACAAGGGTTGCTCCATCTTCGTCGATAGAAGCTTCAGAGTCTGGTTCGTTCATTTTTGCTTTTAGGCAATGTTCTGATTTGACTTCTTCCTTAGTTTTACACATCTAGATTTGTGAAGTTCTAAAGTAGAAAATCAATTTTCTAACGAACTTACCTCTAGATCCTTAGAGATATAATAGGAGTCAATTATGGATGACCACTTGGGTGTTCTTGGGAAAGCGTTTTGTGCATACCTTAGTGAATCTCAGTTTGTTACCTTTTCTCCAAGATTCGTGAGTCCAGTGATCAACTCCTTCAGTTTAGTGTGTAGTTGAGCGACCGACTCTCCTTCTTTCTGCCAAAGGTTTGTCAGTTGATTCCGGAGCAAGTCCTGTTTCGCGAGCTTGGCTTCAGAAGTCTCTTCGTGCAACTTCAAGAATTTCTCATAGAGTTCTTTTGTTGATCCGTAGGCGCCAATTTTGTTGACTTCCTATGATCGTAGCACACTCAGGAAGTGGAATTCCGCTCGACCGTTTGCTACGAAGTTAGCTTATTCCTTCTTGGTCCACAAATATTCTTTTTTTTCTTCTCCTTGTTGATTTTTGGAAGCTACAAAATCATATTTGATTATTGACAAAATTTTAAAATCGGTTTTGAAAAGTACCTTCATTCACTTTTTCTACATTGCGAACTCCCTCTCGAACTTAGGCGGATAGATGCTTAGTCTAGTCATTATCTCGTTGCTTCAATTGGCAATTAATCCTTCTGAGGTGGTTGGACTCTGATACTAATTATAAATTCCTATAGGCCGGCTAGAGGGGGGTGAACAACTCTTTAAGTAAGTTAGAAAAAATCTCTTGATTTTACTTAGCAAGGATGTACAATTAGATTAAGCAAATATACACAATTAACATTAAAGAAAACAACTTTAAAAAGAATAGGTAAAATGATAAGAGTTTACTTGGTTACAATTTAGGTGATTGTTAATTTAAAATATTGAAAAACTTACTAAAAACTCCTTTGTTAAAGGTGGAGAAGTCTTTTACACACGTTAACAGCTCAGAAATGACTAGAAAAGTTAGTACGGAAGTTGTTGTTCAGTTGTTGTAAAATGAAGTGAACCAGGACTCTATTTCTAGCATGTTAGTTAAATAAGTCCATTGGTTAACGTGGCATCTCCGGGAGCTTGGAACAGCTCTGGCACCTCCAACAGTGTAACTTATCTCCTGCGCAATGGCTACACAACGGTGTAGGAATAAAATTTTATCCCCTCTCTGGCGCTTGGACTAGTCCGAATGCCCGGACCATTGCTGACGTGGACCTAAATTTGATCCACGCTGCAATGACCCAAAAGGGCTCTTGGTTGGTGCCATGGCAGTCCGAGCGCCCGGACTAGGTCCAGGCGCCCGAACTAGTCAGCTTCGTGCTGACTCATCCATATTCTTCTCCGGTCGCTTAGGTGATTTTCTGAACATCCAGAGTTAAGCTCATTCGAACCCAACTCCGGCCTTCTCCTATAGTAGACTTCTGCTCCTGCTGCTTGTCCCTGGGATGCGACACACACGTCCTTCTCGCTCCACCGGTGTACTCTTCCGCAGTTTCTCTTCCCTCGGATGCACCGAACCTGTCAACTCTCTTTTTGTGTCATCATTTTCATCCGCTGCTTCTTTCGCTCGATTTTTTATGTTCATAAGCTCTTATATATTTAGACATAAGGATTAGACTTAATATAACTTAACTTAATCTGATTGACTAAATCAAAACTAATATGATATACTTACACATATGAAAAAAAATGACGAATAGTGCTACACGTTCATTGGCTCATAAAGTTGTTGATGCTTTCTCAAAGTTTGAATGACCGAATGGATCTTATCCTAGCTAGATTTTGCAAATTGTAGTTAATGATATCCTACTCTTTCATAACGAAGGAAGTACGTGGTTTTGTAAAAAACAAGAATCTGTTTTTTTATAAAAATTACCAAATAAGTCTAGTACTACCATAATACATACTGTTATAACAGCCTATTAATTATGAAGATAACGAATGTAAATAATACTATATTTTCAAATTATAAAATTAAACGAGGGGATTGATAGTGATAGGCCCCACCTACATTTGTGTAAAAAAATTATTATGATCTTATGTTAATTTCGATCAAATTAATACTATTTGAACATCATCCATTATATAACAATTAGCAAGTAGTTAATATAATATGCAAGTACATAAGTCAATTTATGTCTCACTCTAAATTTTAAAATTCAATTTAAAATTTTTTTATCTATTAAATAATTTAATTTAAATTTAAATAGTTATAGGATATTGTCCTTTATTTGCTGACTTGTATAAAATGAGGGTTGAGATGTCCATTTTTCCCGGAAAATTTTGTACGATAGCTATAATTGGTTAGGTGCGGCATCGCACCCGTTGCATTTCCAATCATGAAGTGGGTGGGAAAACGGGTAATCAGTCAAAGGGCAGCGGCATGATTACTTCCTTCGCGTGACTCAACAACTGATTCCCAGTTTCGATACCAGTCAAATCATGACTCTAATCGCGACTGCAGACACGACAAGATCGGCGACGTCCATCGTCGCCTCGCGGTAGTCTCGGCTCGCGATCGCAGGCAGGAATGTAGAAACGAAAGCGGTGGAACGAGAAGAACATGGATCAACGCTTACTGGCCCCTCAACGAGGGACCCACGCGTTTTCTGACAGCGCACCCGGCGGGGGCCGTGTCGGCCGCCTCGGTGCGTGTAACACCGTAGAGAATTATGGAAGCTGCCACCGAGGCGCGGCCCTACTTTCAAGCTCTCAAATGCCCTTAGGCTTTAAGATAATCACGAAAGTGCCACCACCTTTGGATCAGTTTTTTTCCCTTGATTATATAAAGTGGCACGCGCATCGAGATTCGTTACCTGCGCGATGAACGGTTCTGATCTTCCTTAGATTTCTCATTCGATGGTCTTTTATAATATTTATCCTCGTAATAAATTTTATTATATAAAGACCCTTACCCAGGGCCGAGTTGGGAAGCTCGGTGAAGTTGGGGGCAAGCGTTTGAAAATCCCACGCGTGGAGTGAGGAATCGCCGATGCTTGATAAAATCGCGGCGAAGGAGAGAGACAGAGAGGAAACGAAGGAAGCTTGGAGATGATTGCCACAGAGATGGCAAGAGAGTAGCGAAGGAGCGCCATGGAACGCCAATTTTCCACCTTTCCACCTTTCCGTTTCTGGAATTCGCCGTCCGATCGCCCTCTCGTGGGAGCAAACCACACTTCCGCCCGCTTCTGCTCCCGCTAGCCGCCCTCTGCCATCGTTGATTTCTTTTAGGTTAGGGTTCGTGGTACAGTTCTTCTTTTGTTGAAAAAGGTGAGCATAGATGTGGATTCTTTGATTTGTTTCATTATTTTCTGGCTATGGAGCCGGCGTTAAAGCCGAGCTCGGTGCGCAACCTCCTTCTACGTGCGCTCCTCTTCATCGTTTCTGTTTTTCTCCTACGGTTTGTGTACGTCATCACTGTCTATGGGGGCTCCTGCACCGCAAGCGATTACTGCCTCTTGTCATCGCAGGCAGAGCCGCTCGCTGTCGCGGGAAACGCCGGAGGATCCGCGGCCTCGGTTTCCGTCGTTTCTGCCCATGTCGGTCTGGGGTCGTCCGCGACCTCAACCCTCTGGACTAGCCGAGAGTGGCGGAAGGTCGTCGAATTCTATTCTGCCATGCTCCAGGACCTTGTGGTTGAAGGCTTCCTCTCCCCTGCCTTTAAGTGCTTGTGCGTCGGTAGCCCTTCGGGATATGAAGTGCACGCGCTCAAGGAGATCGGAGTTTCTGACGCGGTAGGCGTCGCTAGGAAGAGAGCGCCGCCGTTGGTGGTTGCTGGAGGCGATCCTCTTCGACTTCCATTCAAAAACGCCACCTTTGACTTTATTTTGGTGGGGCAAAGCCTGGATCACAGCAAACAACCGGTGGATATTGCGGCCGAGATCGAAAGGACGCTGAGGCCCCATGGGTTCCTTGCAGTGCTAACTGCCTCCGCTGCAGATGCCTATAGTCTGCAGTCCCTCGCACAACTTTTCCCTGGCTTCATAAATGTTCGAGCAAGGGAGATCAACTATTCAGATTCTCCAATTTCTCTCCGGGAGGTAGTTTTCCGTAAGCAAGAAGGTGCAAACATTGTTAGTTCAAAGAGTAATTCTCAAACCGAATGCCCAATCCATGAGAACAAGCTCCAGATTCTTCAGTCAGCAGAGCCTATAATTCAGGATGAGCCACTGAAGCCATGGATCACCCTCAAGCGGAACATTCATAATGTGAAGTATTTGCCGTCAATTGCTGATATAAGCTTCAAGCAAAGGTATATTTATGTCGATGTAGGTTCTCGGAGCTATGGCTCAAGCATCGGAAGCTGGTTCAGGAAACAATACCCCAAGCAGAATCACACTTTCATGATTTATGCAATTGAAGCTGATAAAGCATTTCACAAAGAGTATGCCACTAAGAAAGGTGTGACCTTGCTACCCTTTGCAGCATGGATACGCAATGAAACTTTAACCTTTGAGATTAATAATGATCCAAGTAACCATGATGTCGAGAAAGGACGAGGAATGGGCCGTATCAGGCCTATCGGGGACTCTGGTAGTCATGTTTCTACAGGTTCAGTGAGTGCAATTCAAGGGTTTGATTTTGCTGCATGGCTGAAGAGGACAGTAACTGAGAGGGACTATGTTGTGATGAAGATGGATGTTGAAGGGACTGAGTTTGATCTGATACCGAGGCTGTTTGAGACTGGGAGTATCTGCCTGATTGACGAGCTCTTTCTTGAGTGCCACTACAATAGATGGCAGAAGTGCTGCCCTGGACAAAGGAGCCCAAAGTACAAAAACACATATGGGGAATGCTTGAAGCTGTTCACTTCACTAAGGAATAGCGGAGTCCTTGTTCACCAATGGTGGTAATCGGGAACAGATTGTCTCATGGAATTTGTGTGGTACACAGCCCAAAACTTGTTAATTCATGCTCAATTTCTCACTTTACTAGTAAAGGAGTTCCATTTACATTTGATAGAATACAAAATAAGAAATGTGAACAATCACAGTTACCTATATGTTTTTCACAAATGAGGAAGCTAATTCTTTTGTGTGGCCATTTAATTCTTTGTCAGTATTAAGGCATCCTTGTCAGTATGGCTCAAGTACATAACTATTTGTTTGTTTATCCACCTTATTAGTCGCGATGATTGTTTCCTTTTTATGAGATATAACTCATTCAAATGGTTGTGCATTTTGCAATATGCATTCACTGAGCTAAATTATCCCTATCATTAATTTCATTATCTCACTGCTACATTAAACTTCTTTCTGATGTTTGTTTTCTCTGGATTATGATCATGTAAAATTTTGACTGGAAGGTACTTTTTTCTCTTGGAAACGGAAGTTTACTGGTGTCTTTATGAATGTCATCCTCACTTTGTGTGATAACGAATGAAGTTTTAAAAGAATTAGACTACTCTCACACCCACCATTTACAGATACCTATTAGATCTGCTCTTGCAGTAGTATTTTTTTTTTTTTTTTCAAATTCAGTTTCTCTGTGAAACCAGGATATAGGAAGATCAACACCTGCTAGTTTTAGATAAATATGATTTTGTCTTAGTTTTTTCAATTCGGCAATATTTTGTCAGCATCATACTTTGCAAGTTGTATTTTAATTCTGTATTCTAGGAAGGAGAGAATGAACTCGAATATTAGGAACTGCTTTCGGTGAGACATGGTGGTCCATAGCTTATGTTATTATATTAGAATTTTGGATAAATGTAGTTCAACTGATTTACGTACCATTCTATGTGTCAGTGTTGACATTCTTAAGCTTTAGAATGTCAAGCCTCTGCTACTTTTGATAAGCTTTATATCTAATTAATGTAGAGTAATGTTTTCTGCCAACTTTGAGAGTATCACCTAGATTGAAAACTTGGTGTTTCCTAAGCTCACTTAAATATAATATGAGAGGAAAATTTTATTGTACCAAATATAAGAAATAAAGAGAGCATACGACATAGGCCAACTTACAGGGACAATTAGGTTAACACATCACACTTTAAGATTCTTGTTCATAATATAGTCAGTGCTCTTTACAACTTTCTTCTTAAAACTGGAAACTAAGAAACAGAAAAACTTTTTCAAATGTTTCTTCCCCTCCCACAATTTCACTTATATATCCCAATGGGTCATCCAAGATAATAAGTGGTGGTTTGTTTACCACATGAGGACGCGGGGTCGAACCGCAGAGATGTCGGGACGTAAATCTCCGAACCTGTGCACCTCACCCCACCCACCACTTGTCATCTCGGCTGTCATGATTTACCTTCCTCATGATGGCATAGGATCGGGTGCGACAGGACGCTGGAGGCTAGTGATTTTGTCTTTTGCCAGACTTATCTATCCCAATCTAACTCTGACTCCTGCGTGGAATTAATGCACTAAAGTGAGCTTCTGTTGGAAGTCTCAGTCGAAAAACATCTGGCCTACAGAGCACTATTTGTTAGCTGCTTCTGGCAAATGCGCCGTCTATGAGTTGCTGATTAGCATGCCAACAGTGTTCGAGCAACAGGGAAGATGGTGAGGGTTAAGATGATTTTCTATCAAATTGTTACTTCCATAAACCCAACTTTATCTTGATGGTCCATGAAACTTTGTTTAGAAAAACAACTCAAGTATATGGCTACTGTCATTTCATTTTGTCAAGGATCTGACTTGTAAAAGTCAAGTCCCGTCAGCTGATCATCATGAATGTCAGCGCATTCAAGCCTGTCTGTTTTTTTTATTTTTTTATAATGTCTCGGCCATCTATACTAATGGTTAGTAGTCACTTATAATTTACCCTCTCCTTGTTAGTCTAGGGACATATTGTCGGAGATAATGGAGCGAAAGAATCGTCTTTTATTCTCCCATGTCTTAACTATCTATACTAATAGCTAATAGTCATTCATAATTTTATCATATTAACCTAAAGACATATTATTATTTGGCTATCTATACTAATGGCTAGTAGTCACTTATGATTTATCCTCATTCTTAATTTTATCATATTAACCTAAAGACAGATTATCGAGACGCTGGATGAGTAAATCCTCTTTTGTCACATATTATATAATGCACGCAGTAACGTATCCTTCACCCAGCCCAACGAAAGGGATTTGCATTTGATAAAGAGGTCGTCTGTATTTATCAAATTAAAGTAGGTTATATCGAATTTATGATGATTGGTGGTTGATATGATTGGCAATATTAGTAGAAAATGAATTACCCGGAACGTATTAAGGATATTTCACAAAAAAACTTAATATATCATGAAACAGAAGACTATACAAACTTATAATATATATCGGGGTAAAACATTAGCTTCAAAATCTAATGGGTAAAATGTCACAAATATACCTTCTAAAAGAAAGGAAATCCCGGTATGCACAGCGCCTATAAATAATCAATAGAACAAATACACGCTATTTAGCATACTTTTTTTTTTAACAAGAATTCGCTCGTTTAATTTTGTTGAACAAAGAACCGTATCTTTACCGGAATTTGATCACCTCTAATAATGACGGTTTGAAGGCAAGTCTGAATCGAACATTTCAAGCCCTGCATCGTTCTTGAGAGTGTCCTCTATTGAAGTCTCCCAATCATCTACCGTGGGAGCCATAAGACTATTGCTGAGGCCAACTTCCTGCAGGTTCGGGTGCAAACCCCATATCATGGCCGTAGCATCTGGATTTTGAGAATCGAATGCAGTATCTTCAGGCAAGACGCTTTGCCAATTTGAACCGGTGACATTGTCAACGTTTGCCATCTCATTAGCCATCATGTTCAACATCTCTTCCACAGAGAAATCTTCCTCCATGTTTGAATCTTGGACCACCATCTTCGAAGTGACAGCTGCAGACGATGAGACTGGTTCGACATAACACCCCAACTTATTTTTCTGATCTACCTGTGGAAATTTGGTTTCAGCCTGCTGGAGACGTGATGTATCGTTCACAGCATCATAACATCCCACCTCGTCTGCCCTTTCCACCTTGAGAAGCTTGGTTCCAATTTCTGTGCGCTGAAGAACATGGTCCATGGCAGCTGCAGTGTCTTTTACTGTTCTTGGAATCTCTGTGCCAGCTTGGAAAGGCACAGACACATCTACATCCAGTTGTTGAGAATCTTGGCAGGAGACAGAGGCATCCGCAGAATCTGAGTGATACGAAATTGTGGTTGATTCACATGAAGTGTCACGAGGCAAATTGACACGGGCGTGAGCTCCATACATAGCCCTTGCGGCAGCATCATAAGCACGAGCAGCTTGGACATCATCAGGAAAGGTACCTAACCAAAGCCGGCCTCCTCGATTTGGTTCTCGGATCTCTGCCACCCATTTGCCCCATGTTCGTTGTCTTACCCCACGATATCTGCAATTGGCATTATCTGGGCCTCCTTTACCTCGCATGCACCCTTTCTTTGAACCTTTTGCAGGTGGCTTATGAACTTGCTTTTCACCATTTGGGAACCCACAGAGCTGGTGATTGTGCTGGCGCCACCAAGCAAGGGTTTCAGATATAGAAGCAGAGCCATTACTCCCTCTGCGCGCTCTCCTTTTACTGAAACAAAGAGGTTTTTAATTGACAAAGTAAAGAACTTGGGAACACATACGGAACAAGTCACTAATAAGACTATCAACAAACGTGAAGGAACACAAAATTGATAATCAAACACACACAGCAAACAACTAAGCAACACACTGACACCCCCATATCAACCAAAACAACATTTTGGCAAAAGGGCACACACAGCATGCATAACACAACAAGGGAAAACATCAAGCAACCCTCATCAAATCTTTAGGAATCCCGGACCAGAAAAACTTTGATATAAAAAGAGTACTAAAAATGTTCCTCTGTAAATAAACAAAATAAAAGTCAAATCAATGAAGGAACTCGGAAATGAAACTGAAACACAGTAAATTTAGGAAGAGATGAATTTATCATACCTACATACCGCGTAGAAACACAGTTACCAAGCACCTGCCGCTCCAGAATTCTGATTCGGCAGAAATCACAAGAGAAGCACACAAAATAAGTAGAATGTGTTCATTAGAAAATCACAAGAACTAAAACTCAGTCAAATAAAACAATGATCTCCATGATTTATATAGATATATATTTTCCGAACATTGCTAAATCAATAGGATCACCTAATGAGAACAGCAAAAGTGAACATGAGAATGATACATGACCATTGCTACCAGCCCAGGAAACCAATTCAAACGCTAACAGATCAGATCTCACTAACCACCATAACAGAGGCCATTTGGGTTCAGAAAATCCATTAGACACCGGCAGTCACATCCAATGTGTCAAAATCCAAAATACATCTTCAAGGTTAAAAACCTTATGGAAATGATATTGCTAGTAATTGATGTTCTCAATTTTGATGGTAAAGAGAGGAGGATATTGCTACTATGATACAAAATGAATGAAAATTTTATGAGACTGGCATGATCCACCATGCTTAGGGATGAGTGAGTCTGGTTGTTAGGAAGTAACACATATAACAAGTTTCACTTATAGGGATCAGAATTAATAAAATAGATAGTATAGGGTTTAGACATGCTCAAAGGTAATTGCTAACTTAGATTGTATTCACATGTTCAAAGGTAATTACTAACTTATAGTGGAATGTTAAGAATAGCTTAAGCTAGTTACACGAATGAAAGACCCAAAAAATCTACTTCGACTATTACTGGTAGCTTTAACAAACACACTACTAATTGGAGAGAACATTTTAGAACAAAAAATTCAACCAACCTTAATTCTTCGTTGCACCAAAATTTAAGCTCTCAGTTGGTAAATATAGTTTACACGCAGAAAAAAATTATCCAACCCATAATAAAATCATTACCAATGAGCTCGGGAGGCTCTGATATATAAACACATATAACAACAAGTAACAAGCATCACTTACGACCGCATCAAAATGGTCGAACTATTCGATAAGTATTAGCAACACTAAAACCACAAAGAAAACGTACGAGATCGTATCTATCCACTACCTTAATTGCATCATTAACGTAACGAGTGAATAGCAGCACCTCACTGTAAAAAGACAAAAAAAAAAAATCCAAATCTTATTGAAGACCCTACCTACAGCAGAATGAACAAACAATAATCAAGCAGAGGGACACAAAATGATGCGTAGAGCAGAGCAAAACTACGGAGAGCAAAAAAAAGTCAATCATCGTCTAGAAAACCTAGTTCCTAGAGAAGGAAAAAAACGACAAAATGGATCAATCAAACTGGAGAATATACATCTAATCGGAGGAAAGATTCCTCTCTCACCTATCCGTCTCTGTCATCTCCTGCGGTTCCTTTTTCTTCTCCGTTTAGGGCTCCAATCTACCTCGCGGTTTCGACTTTCCGCTTTTCGAACGTTGCTTGGCCTCGAAGGAAACTTTGAGCCGGTTCCCCGCGCTATTTATCTAGTAATAAGGACCTCACGTGGGAGCCGTCGTGTCCGATGCTCAATGTCACCGTGGTCACGTGGCGGTCGAATCCCGTTCCTTATCCCTCAAGTCATTGTTTTTCCATCTAGCCGTACACGTCTGTCCCAACGTGGTTTCCGGAGTTTGCTTCCCAAGACGCCCACGGCATGGCTTCCCGTTCGACGAATTAGAACCGCTTGATGGCAAATGAATGCTCAGGATTTATGAACATCCAAAGGATAAGATGCATGGTACGTTAGTGATGACGCGGTTCATTTAGGTCATGGATTAGGTTTGCAGGAGTTGGTTGAATCATTGCCACGTAGACCCGGTCAAGCATAATCGACTTTGCAGATATTCAGCAATCTCCAATTCCACCGGAGAAGTTCTGTTTGATTCAGAACGAGGAGTCTGGGCCTGTGTTATATTTGATTCAAAGATATTGATCGATATAACCGTTTTGAAAAAATAATTCAAGTATATCTAAAAATTTTATAATAAATTCCAGAATGCCTTCGGTCATCTCAATCGAAGAAGAAACAGATTAAGTAAATTGTAACGAACAACAAAAGGATATAATCAAATTCCAGAATGCATTCTTTTCATCTAGATCAAAGAAGAAACAAATTAAGTAAAATATTGTAACAAACAAGATGAGCATAGAATCAAATTTCAGAATGTTTTTTTTTCGTCTTAATAGGAGAAGAAAAAGGTTTGGTGAATTCTCATAACACCAAATCAAGGAGAACTGATCAACGAAACATAAGCTAGATTTTTTTTTCCCTTTCGGCTGGGTGTAGTGTTCTAACCTCTCAGCCGCCTCAGGCGATCCAGCCACTGGTCTTCCGGCACTTGATTCGCCCATTCCGGAGGGATTCCAGGGAACGCTACTCCCCTCATCGCATCCACGACCATCGCTGTATTCTCAGGAGTCAACGGCGCGCTCCTCCGCCTCTCGTCCTCGCTGAACGCCCTCGAGATCGACGCCTCCAGCTGCCTCACCCTCTCCTCTTCCTCCTCGGCCTCTTCATCCGCCGCCTCTTCCTCCGCGCCTCCACCAGCGCCGTCAACGGGAGGTCCATTCAGATCCAGAGCCGATAGGACACCCTCGGCGTCGAGAAAGAAGACGCCAGGGCTAGGGTTCTGGATATGGAACACGCCGCCGTTGGATCGGATTGGGGAGGGGACAGCAGCCGCGTGTTCGTCGGAATCGGAGCTGGGTGCAGATCCGTCGTCTTCTAAGGCGGATATGGGCTGGTAGTGAGCGTCGTCGTGGTCGTCGTCATCGTCGGTGGCGTCGTCGTCTGTGCAAAATGGAGATCGAGAAGGCGATCAGAGTGTAAGACTGGCAGAGATCGGAGATTACCTCGGTGGCGGTTGTGGAGCCCGTTGGAGATGGACATCGTCCCGCCGACAGCGCGTTGGCGAGCACGCCTGCAGATCCGTCGGAGAGGAAGAGGAGAAGAGGGCTGGCGCCTAAAGGCCCCAACCACACCGCTCTTTATCGAGAAATTCTCAATTTACCCCTACAAACTTTAGCTTCATCTCCATTTTTACCTTTATTGGGATAGTCAAAAATTTCTCGAGCTCCGCAAGTTCTTCATCAAGCAATCAATCCAATAAATAATAGTCGAGTTCTTCAAAGTCCATTCGATCCTTTTTCTAGAATCGCAACTTCAATTTGAAAGGCAACAAGGCTTCCATTTCTCCATAGTTATGCACTCTCGCTAGGGAGGCCTCCAACGAGGAAATTCTTTACTTGTGGGTAAACCATTCACTGATGACCAAAATGAGGTTGTTTACGCTTGATCACCTTTTATACTCATTCTACTACAGATAGAATCAGAGAATTCAGCTCCATTTTCGTAATCTTCTTGAACTCCAGCTTCTTGCACTCCCCACTGATGATTATCTTGTCACCAATCTACTATCTTCTCCTCTGAAATTGGGGCTACTTCTGCTTTAACTTCTCGTCTTGTTGTGATCTGCTATCTCCTCTAAAATTGTGCTACTCACCAAAAGTCTTCGCAGGAAGGGATCGCCTGGTGAGACTCGTTGTTGCAGTCGACCATCCAATCCTCTTCGTCAACAATTGATCACCTCCACTGCCGGTTAGCATATAAAGAGCATATTGTTTTCTTTACAAAAAAACATTTAATGACTATATCAAGGAGTTCATTACCTTCAACAACATTAATGAAACAATAAAAAACAATGTCGTAGGCAAACTCAGCTTAACTTGAAGGTTATAGGGGGAAATGAAAGAAAAGAAAGAATTTGTACAAGTCACAACTGCATCAAACATTGCTTGGTTACTCCAAAGGTGTGTTCTCTCTCTTTCAGAATGAATAGCAAAAGGACTCGCCATGATGGAGTAAAGCAAACAGAATCTGAACTCTAATGAACCAGGCCCCAAGTTAGTTCACAGGAGCATAAGAACCTCGGTTGTCCCTACCATATCCGCTTAACCGTCGTGCAAAATTACCTAGCATATTCTGCAAGGAAGATAATTGTAACTGCATCAATTGTAATTTCAATAAAAAATGACGAGTATAAAATCTCAAATTTTAGGATTAAACTTGATGCGAGCTTGGTATAGCATAATTTTCATCAAGATAAATAACTGTATACACGAACATAGTAACATACCTTTGCTCTGTGCGGCAAGCTGAGCCAGAAATCTAAGTTTGGAATAGCCTGGCAAATTGCAATATTAGCCATTAAGGTTTACACTGGATATTTATGGATAAAATTGCTTCAAACAACACTAGAGAAGATATTTGCCTAAAGTTGTTTCTTGGAACACTAGAGAAGAAAACAGTTTTTGCATATTCAGGTTCAAAATAATCAACATAACAGTGTAAAATAGCTATCAGATATCAGATGAAACTGGATTCACATTCAAGCAGTAAGAAAAGGCTTGTCCAAAGGCTATCATTAATTGTTAGGTCAGGTACTATGAAAACTTACGAGTATTCTACTTGTTTTTTTTTTCTTTGACAATTTTCTGCAAACCATACTCATCAAGGTTCCACCTGCATAGGTAAAAATCTAAGCAGAAGGTTCTGTAGTTGTCAAAAATCAACCAATATCAATGCAGATAACCCGAGTTGGATTGATATTGGCAAAGATTGATTTGGTGTTTTAAGAGAAATTGGTCAGTTTATGAAGATTGATGGTCAAATTTAAAATGATTAGGGTTCAAGAAGTTGCTAGAAGAAGGTTCTGCAGTTAAAAAAAAACCAATATCAATGCAGAAAACCCAAGTTGGATTGATATTGGCAAAGGTTGATTTGGTGCTTTCAGAGAAATTGGTCGGTTTATGAAGATTGATGGTCAAATTTAAAAAGATTAGGGTTCAAGAAGTTGCTAGAAATCAGCAAGATTTTACAAGAAAACGGATGAAATTGATTGCAATTTCATCAAATTAAGAGGAAATTCATTGTGTTGATTGCAATTTGGTTAAGTTTGGCTAATTCTGGAAATTCAACTGATCTAGCTGATTTTTCACCCATCCAATTTTGAATTCTAGTGAATTCACATGTGAGAAAAAAGTCTTCATTGCTTGCTTAAATCCCATGATTCATCATTACTCCTTGTTGTCCTCATTATTTATTTTTTCTTTTTTCCTATTGATCTAGATTTCACAAGTTCTAGTGATCCAATACAACCAGTACTAAGATATTTTTGAATCGACGCCGATATTAATTTTGACAACCATGAAAGGTCACATATCCATAGAAAAAGAGGTCATGGCATGTTGAGCATGCGTAGTATCTGGAATTTGGGAGGATCTATGTATCCAATCCAACTAAACCAATTGACGGAATTCTAATTTCTAAGTGCAAGAAGAGATGGATAAGATTTGCATATCTTTTCTTGCAAACTCTTATACTACATCAAACTCACTCAAAGATTATTAATCTTTAACCCAAATTCTTCCTTCTCATAGGAAATGGTGTTCAAACTCAATCTAACCTTTAGGACTAATTAGACAAATTCAACTCCAAATATCCTCCTGTACTCCATTATTCGGTAACCATCACATGGATGATCCACATATCTTGTGTTGCAAGTGAAATCAAATCATGGCGTTCATGATTTTTGGTTTCCATATTCAGATCTTTTGACATTTCAAGTTGCACCGAGTAAAAGTATGTGTGATATAATGAAATCAAAACAGCATGAAACTAAAAATTATTACTTATTTTGGCTTCAGCACCACATGAAACATAGCAGATCAAATGCTTGAATACAGACCAGCACAGCTTATAAAAACCAAAAAAACTAGAAGAAGTCTTACTTCTACACCATGAATCCCCTGGAAAAAGAACCTATAGACTGTGCCTAG
>JBBMJZ010385937.1:0-32175 GCA_037833815.1 Zingiber zerumbet | reverse complement strand
TTTTGGGATCTGATAAGCTCTGGAGACCTCTCCAAAGGGCTATAAAAGGAGAGGTTGAGCAAGCTTCAAGATACAACAAATTCTAACCTGCCTTCTGCTGTGTGCTGCTCGAGAACTGCTGTCGAAGTGCTGCAAAGACATCTCGACGACCCGGAGCTTCATATTTAGTTACTTCCGCTGTCGGTATAATTTTCATTATTGTTAATATTGTAACAATCTTTGTAATACTTTTCGAATATTATAAGTGTTGCCCATCGTAAACGCTCAAGGAGCGTGGGCCTTCGAGTAGGAGTCGCCACAGACTCCGAACGAAGTAAATCTTCTGTGTCTTTGTGTTTGTTCTTTTCTTTATTCCGCTGCTTTGTCACTCAACGAACGCTTTACGAATCCGATAGTTTTCACGATTCCGTTATTCGATACGAAATAGCCGCGAGCGCTATTCACCCCCCCTCTAGCGCGTTTCGATCCTACAACTTTGTGGTTCAAAGGATGGACCAACTCATTCATAGGTGTGATTTTATGGACCCCAATTGCTATACAGGTGGGATTCATAAAATCCCACCTATGAATCACCTCTGGTCCAGGAGCGGACCAAGAGTTGCGGTCCAGAGGATATGGACGGGCGAAATGAAGTTTTCCGAGACTTCAATATGTATTTATTATATTGTATAAAACTAAGGGTGTTTTCTGCGAAACAGCCGTCCCTAAACCTCGATGCTCGAATCTATATATCTTCTTCTTCCCGGCTTCTAGGGTTTTAGTCGTCGTCGTTGGATCAAATCGCGGAGGAAGCAGAGAAGCGTTAGCCATGGCGTCCACGAAGGTCCAACGGATCATGACCCAACCTATCGTGAGTTCTCCTCTCCTCTTCTTTCCTCCGCTCCTCGCAGAGCAAGCATAGCTCTGAACTATTTTTAGTCTTCGCACGTCTCACAGTTTTTTTTTTTTTGCCTTTTTGGTACTGGGGGATCTGATGGAACTGCGACAGAATCTCATATTTCGGTTTCTTCAAAGTGTACGCTTTTATTCTTGTCGCTGCTTTAATTTATGTTTTGTTTCGTTTAACATAGTTTTTTGGTAAACGTGTTTTTTTATTTTTATATTTTTTCTGTGTTGTGGAATTGCTTCAGAAAGCTCGCATTCAGATCTGGCTCTTTGAACAGAAGGACTTGAGGATTGAAGGGCGTATAATTGTACGTATTTTATATCCGTTTTCTTCTGTCTCAAGGTTTAGGGCTTTATTCTCACTTTCGTTTCATTGCTCTGTTTGCAAACTTAGGGAGAGGTATTACCGTGTTAGCTCGATGTTACTTCATACTTCTAACTTTCATTAATACGGCAAAAAAAATATCTTTTAAAATGTCAATTGATGACAAAGATAAAATTTGGTTGGGGTTGAATCTTGGAAGAAGTCACGGTAATGGATATTTGATTGTTTCTCTACCGATCAATGAAGGAGAAGGATGTACTGAAACACTAAAGTTAGGCTTTACTCCCTATATGTTACCGTTCCACTCTTCTATTTTCGGTGATGGCATCATAGTGGCACTTGACTCAGGATCTGCCTTGCTAGTGGCCATGAATTTATGGAAGTGGCATTCCCATGAAACATCTGAGTATAACAACAACATTACTAAGATTCACACCCAAAACCATTATTAATTGGCCAAATATATTGATTCACCAACCAAAAGGTCATATTTTATGAAGTAGTTAGAGTATTTGCTTTATATGCTTTGATATCTCTGCTTTACTAGCCATATCACATATGTTGATTGAAGAATGTGTTAGTTAACTACTTGTAGCTTTTAATTATTAAGATTTGAATATTCATGCTTTCCTATCAAACAATACAGAGTTATTTATACTCGCTAGGAGTATCGAACATTAGTGTGAACCCAAGTGTCCAACAGGGATATTTCTTAAAAAGTATACACTAGTCAAGAGGGGGGGTATGGGCATTGACTCAAAGTGCTGGTATCAGAGTGTGGGTGCCTGACACAGGCGCAAAGAAGGTAAATAAACATTTTAGGTATGAGAGTTAATGAAATGCTGCTTTTAAATCTTAGCAGTAATTATGGAATTTGTTGTTGTGCACTGTTAATTAACCACTAACTTGAATGTTAGTGCTTAAGGCTGCAAATTTAAATAGGTTTAAACATTTTAAGTTATATATATATATTGAAATTGTGTCATTTATTTGCATTATATTTAGCTAATAGCCAGTATTAAATGGTAATGAAGTCACGTGTAGATTTTTTTCTTTGGGAGAAGTGGAGGCATGGATAAAACTTACTGGTTGAAGCTTTGGTTCAGAAGTTTCTGTTCTCATGAGTTGGACTTGGATTCATGAAGTACTTTCACATCGAAATTTATGAGAACATAATCATTATCAAAAGCTAAGGGTTTCTATTTATGTTTGCCCTGAATTAATGATGATGGATCAATAAATACCAAAATCCTTATCTTACGAAGATAAATTCATATAGGAATATCTTTTAGAAAAATCATGAAGCAAAAGAGAGTAGAGAAGCAAAGAGTAGGGAAGTAGCTTGATGCTACCAATCTACCTTGCCTGGCTTGTGCATTCGAATAAACTAGCTCATTTTGCCTAAACGTCTCTCTCGTCTTGATGGACTCATTTGACTCAGTCAGTCATGCTCGATCAGCCGGCATGACTAGCCCAATCAACCCAATGGGTTCAATTGCTCCATCTAAATAGTTTGTTCTCGATGGTTTACCTACACAATTATACTTGCCCATCCTGGCTTGTTCGTTCGAGCAAACTAGCTAATTTGACCTAAATGTCTCTCTTGTCTTGATGGACTCATTTGACTCAATTTTGTCATGCTCGATCAGCCTGCTCGACTAGCCCAATCAACCCAATGGTTTCAATTGCTCCGTCTAAACAGTTTATTCAACTCGATGGGTTTGTCTATGCAATTATAATTACCCAGCCTGATTGACTTGTATAGGTCTACTTGTTTGATCCATTTAGCTCGACTAACCCATTTGACACATTCAACTTGATTGCTCCATTTGACCTACCTGGCTCAATTGGCTTGCTTGATCATGAAACTTGTCAAACTCGTTCGGCTTGATCAATTTGTCTTACTTGCTCAACCACCTATATCTGCTTGTCTCACTTGACATGATTGATGTGCTCGATGCATTGCACGACTCAATTGACTCTACTAACTCACTTGGCCCAGCTGACTCATATGAGATATGACTCACTTGGCCTACTCAGCTTGACCGATTCACCCTACTCAGCTTGAACGATTCAACCAGATTGATGGTATCATCTAGTCTAATTGACTTGATCAGTCTAATTTGCCTTAATGACCCGTCTAGCTCAAGCTCAAGCTCAACTCATGTACTCGATCACCAAACCTGATTGTCTCACCCTTATCATATATATATTTTGAAGAGTTGAATAGAATATATGTATTATCTGAAGAATGGAAGAGTTATGAAATATTTATTCCTACAATGGTGTGAGGAATACTATTCTTTATGAATAATCAAAATTTTATAAAAATTAAGTTCATTTTAGTAACTAAATATAATATTTATTCTATGAGATTTCATGGAAAATAGAATAGTCATTCTTATAAATCAAATAATGCACCATAAGTAATTTATTTAATATATGTGAAGGTGCTAAAATACATTCTCACTTCCTAACTTGCTTCTATGCTTTTCGGTGGCAAGTTATGATATGATCTGCTGAAGCTATATATCAACTTGAAACAGTTAAATCTTATTTGTTGCTTTTAATGTAGGGTTTTGATGAGTATATGAACCTGGTTCTCGAAGATGCTGAGGAAGTCAACGTCAAAAAGAACACCAAAAAGACATTGGGCAAGTCACTTATTTATCCATTATTTTTCATGTTTTTTTTCTCATCCTATGATCATCCTGAAATCTGTCGTTGCATTGTAGGGAGGATTTTGCTCAAAGGAGACAACATAACTTTGATGATGAATACGTAAGTGGTGTCCATCATTTGTTTGTTAATAGAGCATCTTATCAATCCATGTATTTTTTTTTCTTTTTCACCAAACGATGCCACGACAATTGTTTTCACCCAATGACACTCTAGCTATTAGTTTTTTCCTTATTATCTTTAATTTTCAAATTTCCTTCAAATTCCAAATGCAAGCTGATTTGCATGAATTGTAGTAAAAATATTATATATTTGAGTACTGGTCAATAAACTCCCTCATACTCTAATTTTGCACATTTAAAATTTAACCTAGTAAGCTAGCTAATCTGTAAATCAATGTGTGGTAAAAAATACTACAAAATATCCTGTCCTTGTGAATGATTTTTGCATGAAATTCCTTCCAAATCTATGAATGTCATTAAAGGTTTTTTTGTATCTTAATTTTATGTAAACTTAGGTTTTTGACTCTAGATTTGCTAATTAGCTAATTGTCAATATGGTCTCTAACACTTTTGTTTTGTGTAAATTTGAGATTCGGAATTTGCAACTTGATTTGGACATAAATTTAAATGGTGTAATAAAATATAAAATGACCCACACTGAGTTGTAGATTAACTTGTTGCATGATTTTCAGACAATGGTTAGATATTTGAGCCTTTCAATGTAAATATGGTTATCTTGGAGTTTATCACCTTAATTTTACATAGTTAAAAATTTCACCGAACGAGTATATAAATTTTCACCATGTAAGTTGCTCAAAACGTTAGTTTCGCATAAATTAAGCTGTAAGAAACTCCTTACCATTTTGAGTTGGAAGGAAATCATATATATATATATATATATATATATAGTTCTTGTTCTAAAGTCACTCTGTAAATTGATTCAACTTGCATTTGTACTTTGAAGTGAATTTGAAAATTAAAGTATAATCTGAGAAAAAAAAAATAGTTGAGGCATGATTTGTTTAATAAACAAATATCTTATCATGATTTGATAAAAGCAATATAAAGGGTATAATTTAATACAATGCCATTAATATGACATATCCTATGGGCCTGACTTGTCCATTTCATTTTCAGGGGGAAATGAGTGTATTGAACCATCAACTCCTCTTTTACCTCATTTCAGTAGCTGTTGTCTGAGAGGGTTGGTAAACTTGCTACTTGTTCCTGATTTTAGCCACTCTGTATGATGATATGTATTTTCTTCAAGAACATTGCTGGTGTGAATTCGGTGCAAAAGCATCAAAATGTATTCTCATACTCTTTTAAGATGGAAGCAAGATTGCACCAGGTTTTGAATTGTCCCTTTTCTGCAGCTGTTTAGTGCTTGCTTTGCTTGATGAACATGGCTTTGTTGGCTATTATACCATTAGGAGACGGTCACATCTTCTCCAAGGACCTCTGACAATGATGTCTAGCCGATTCTATGTTTATCAACCCTAACTTCTTCATTGATGAGAGAACAGCTTATTAGCTCAACTACTGATGCAAAAAAAACTTATAGCGTGGGAGCAAATTGTATTATTAATATCTCCATCAAGACTTGAAGTTCAACTCATAGTCTAGAATCACCTGTAGTTGATATTATGGGGGGCTAGTCCTTTTCAACACTTATGTTTGCTCAAATATAAATTGTCACCATGACCTACTTATATTTAATTCATCCACAATTTATCACATAGATTGTTTTTTGTTCAATACTTTACTGTGTCTAAGTTAGATATGTGCCGATATCAATTGTCATGACTATCTTAGATGATAGAGTTCTGACCCATTAATGCGTTAAGATTTTGTCAAGATGTGCAAGTCTAAGTTATTATGATGCTTTTATGGCCATCTTGGTCAGTACTTTTGTAACTTTGCTAATGTCTAAACATGAGATTAGGATGCTTTCCTTTTGGTATGGTGTTGAAACTACTCTGAAAACAACTGATCTTATCCACTATCAGTCAAAGTGGAACCCTAATTGCAAAGTGTACCCAAATCCTTCATCATTAAGGCTGTTTTTTTTTCCTCCTTTCTTGAGGTTGACAGCCATTAACCTACTGTTTATTGTTGTTTCCTGTTGTTGCCGTCATAATTACGAAAATTAAAACAGTTTTTGAATTGGATGAGTTTTTCAGATCATTAGTTTAGTGGTTGGACAGGTGGATTGGTTGAATATTATGTCATCAGACCAACAAACCAACTTGGTACAGTAACTTCTGTAAAGTCGTTAAAGCTGGACTTCAGAGGAAGATACGAGTCAAGGGATCGAAGCATGGAGGACTACTTGTATGGGAAATTAAGAGATTAGACACAGATAGTCAAAAGTTGAGTGCTTATTTCGAAAGTTTATCCAAATCTTTCACCACTGAAGCTTTTCCTTTTCTCAAGTTTTCTCGAGGTTTACAGCCATTGGCCGATTGTTTATTGTTGTTCCTCTTGTTGCACTGTCTCCTTTCTTCTGCCATTTGTTGCTTAATCTCTCGTGCCATTTGTCCTCATCCTTCTACTCATGTTCTTAGTGGTTGTTTCCTTTTGAACTCTAACCTCCATGTTTTAAACTATGTTGTTTTCATTACCTTATGAGTTAGACTTAGATTGAGATGAGTAATGGACTCAACCCAATCTATGTCTGGGCAGTTCGACCAATTGATCTATCAGTCGACTACTGAAATCAGGTTATGGTTTTTTCTGAACAATTTTCTTATTCATCAATGTTTTTTTGCTCCAACTCCAACATTTTATAGGGTTTGGCATGTTAACATCATCCACATCAGCAGAACAATTGCATTCCATGTCAAGGAGCACAGAACCACCACACCATTCAGTGCTGGTGAGTATCAAAACCCTCAAAGCTTTGTCCACAGATTGCAAAACACCAAGTAGTGGCATCAGATGTACCATCGGTACCAATTTTGCTAAGTTTTATCCATCTTGCTGTCTCTTTGTATGTGCTCGAACTTGAAGGGGTATTTTAAGGGGGGACTCTAACTTATCTCATATTATCAAGATATGTCATTGTTAAAATAAATAATTTCAATAATTATTTTTAAGTCATTTATTTAAAAAGAAAAATGAAAATTTCAAAATGTTGTATATTTAAAAAATTGTGGTCTTTATTCATTCTTCGTTTTTTCTTGCCATTTATTGTTCCTTGTTGTCTCTTTGCTTAGGGTTGGCATTTGAAACTAGGTCCCTCAACCTGGGTGGCAGGCAACCATTAAAGTGGTGGGATCAGACGATTGGGTCCATGCCGGTTGATATAGATCGGCCATCATCTATGTCGCAAGTAGCTATCGATGATATTAGACACGATCCAATAATCTAAAAATCGATCTACTTTTATCTAAAATACGATACCATTTAGATGGAGCATTAACAAACTTACAATACAATATTGTCGTAAGACAAACTAAACATTGTGAAACTCACAGCTCCTATACAAGCATTGCTTAGCATGGAGGTCAAGTGGCCCAAAGGTTACATGAATCGAATTCCTTGCTTGGTATGAAGGGTTAATTTTAATACAAAGTGAATCACTTTTTAATGTATAATTAATCTCTTAAGAAGTTCTTATTGCTCCCAACTTTTCCTCTTTGTTTTTCCAAGTCTACAAAAGGGCTATTAATTATAATATCAAATACTTGACTCCAAGTCTTCATATTTATCCAATAAATAAATTGAAGTCTTCACAATAAAGAGTCTTGTTAGTCATAATCTGAAATCTTTGCTTCACTAACATTTGTTTTAACCATAACATTTAATGATGTTAGGTCATTACCCAAATCAGTCTCATTCAATAGCAAATAGACTTATGAGGGTATGATAGTTTTATCATATGTTGTTTTACTTCTCTTACAAATGCCTTGGAATGAATATGAGGTATACGCATTACCTTTTGCCATAATAGTACATTATCATCCCTAACTCCACATATTACCAAACCCATTAGCAACCTCTATAGGCTTTTATAAATACTAACCACTCCCCTCGTTCTCTCTCACCCGCTAGCTGCCCTCTCGCACGCACGACAGCATGCGGGCCCCCGCAGGTTTCACCGCCGACGGTGACGGCGCCTCGCTTCTCTCCTCTCCTCCATCCTCCTCCGCCGCTACTGCTGGCGGCGGCGGATCCCAATCGGCGTGGCACTCGCCGGTGCCGTATCTCTTCGGCGGCCTCGCCGCCATGCTCGGGCTCATCGCGCTCGCGCTCCTCATCCTCGCCTGCTCCTACTGGAAGCTCTCCAGCTACCTCGACTCCAGCTATCTCGACTCCAGCGACGCCGACGAAGGCGCAGAAGGCCCCTCCACCGACCACCAGAAGCGCGCCGGCGGGCCCGCCGTCCTCGAGGAGCGTTTCCTCGTCATCATGCCAGGAGACGACGCCCCCACCGTCCTCGCCATCCCCATTTCTAAACCTCCCTCCGCCAACTCCTCCGCCACGGTGACCACCGACCAAGGCAACGGAGAACCTTCCGTCACTGCGGTAACCTGACCGGGGACGGCGATGGCAAACCCGCTTTTCCCGTTCGTGTTCGTGTTCGTGTTCGTGTTCGTGTTCATGCTCGCATAATTAATTCGGGAATGTAAATTTGTGAGTTAAATCGATAAAAAAAAATTTCGACGATTTTTTCCCCTCTAAATTTATTTAAAAAAATTGAAGTCAACAAAACGATAATATAATTTTACTTTGCCTAAGGGAATATAACATAATTTTGTATTTTTTATTTTGCCCCTTCTAATTTACCCATATACAATTTTATCATTTTGCCATTTTTTTCAAAGCACTCCCCTCTCTCTCTCACACACACATATATATAATTTTAAAATTAGCTTAGAGAAAAATTTTGAAGAAAAAAAACTGTTAGGATTGCTTGTGATTTTTGACTTTATAGAGCTTAAAAATATATATATTTTTACACATAAGAATATAAAAAAATCTATTTTTATTGGCACACATTATTCGAAGACTTACTTAGGCAAGGTGAGTTTTAGCCGTGAAGAATAAGAAAATATGATTTTGCAAAACTTATATATATATTAGCATCACCAAGTTTCTAACTTTGCAAGAGTTGAAAATGAACGCAACACTTGCAATCTAGATTTAGCATTTTCAAATTGTATTCCTTATCAATCACCATGTCGAGAACATCACCTGATATCAAATTAAGTACTTTGTTGATGTATTAATATTAGCAATAATAATCTTTGTTACTATTTCTTAGATAAATTTATATATGTGCAAGGATATACAAATAAAGATAGAAATCGAGGATATGTGCTAGAAAATTTTAAATGAGTTTGGTGGCATGTCTTGCTATCATACATGAGAACACTGTTGTTATCTTCAATTGTTTCATTTAAGAATGCACAGTGGGAGTGACTGTGATCGTGCAAAGGGTGTTCTTAGGACCACTTCCCCCACCATTTTCATCGTCTTGTGTTATTTGCTGGAGTTGATAATGATGATGTTTCTACCTTATATATGGTAGTAAAAGATGGAATACGTTATCCCAATAGTTTCACACGGTCGGTTTTATGACTATATATGAAGAGGTAAATCAAAAAGTTGTAGTTGACTAGTACGGATGAAGGTTTTTTTCCTTGACTTTGTTAAGATTCAAACCCTTATCTTATGATAATAACTCTGCTTCATACTAACCAATTCAACTTTACCTCGGGGCAGCTTCTACCTTATATAGCTTACTATATTGAAAGGGGGGAGATGACTCATTGACATTTTACGAAGTTCGTGATTCTATCGCAAGGTCATCATCTTAGACAATATTTTTTATTTTTGACAATAATAAAGATAGATCACCTCGAGCGAACTACATGAGAATTAAGATTTTATTTTTAATTACTCACTATATATAGCGAATTAATTTTAGCAGCTGCCAACCGTGATTATTTAATTAATCGGCTACATTTAGCCATTATTTCGCTCTAATTAAATTAGGGGTGAAACGAGAGGTTATGAAAATATTGAGGTGTACTTCAACAATTTTGAAAATTAAGTTAAACCTATAGGAGTTAAATGAAAACTTCTCCTGATATCCCCTCAACCCTATTCCGCACGCTTGCTCGTGCCCCGCCCGCCACCCTCCTTTGCGATCCGCCCCCCTTGGCCGCCGATTTATCACCTCCTCCGCCGATTTTTCTTGCTGTCGCATCTGCTTCTGATCAGGTTAGAAATCTCTACTTCTTCGATTTCTATGTCATCTCCTTCCGTCCCGACTCAGCGACGGATCGAATCGCGTTTCATCCCGGAATGATACCGGCCGAGATTCTCTTTGTCTCGTTCGATACCGTACGAGATAGATCGGCACGGGCGGTATCGCTTCAGTAGATAGAATTATCTACAATCGCAACAGTTTCATGTTTTTTTAGAAGGAATCATGCTTCTGTATTGCTCGGCACTCTTTATCTTTTCTGTAATTTCTCTCTTTGCTAATAAGCTGCTCAGATGTAGCTTGTTCGCGTCCACTGTTTTTTTTTCTGGATTTTGGATCATGGGTAAGTTGATGTGCAGATTCGAACTGTTCGTTGTATGGAGATCCATTGGCTGCGTTACTCTTTGTTGCTACTTTACCATGTCATAAAATAAACAAGTATTCTTTTTCAAATTTGATAAGGTACTTACTGCAGCATTTTTTTGTATGATGTCTTACGAATTGTAGATAGTTTATTTCCATTAAGATTCAAGTCATGCATTGCTGATGGTGATGAGTGAATGATCTGTGCAAGGAGGGAAACAAAGGGTCCTTCTGAGTAGAAGCAGTGTGTAGATTTCAAAGAATCCTTAGCTAGGAATGTGAGTCGTGGCTGAGCGGAAGGCCAGTTAGCACTGCGCCATAACCAAGGGAACTTGTAGAAAGCTTCAAGGTTGGGTGAGCAAATGATCAATTTCACTAGAAATATTATAAACGATAAGTCATAGATTACATTCAAATACTAAATTGATGGAATAGTTGTATTTTTTTTCTTCAAATCTAGACTTGATTCTCAATTTGTCCACACATGTTGGATTGGGTCCTTCAATAGTTAGAAGTGGTATGGCACATTAGTAGAGTGGTTGTATTCTCACAAAAAGAATAAAATTTACATGGATAATTTTTAGAACCCTGTTATAATACCTAATTACCAAATAATGTATCATAAAATAACACTATGAAAACCGGAGCTGAAAAACACTATATTTAAGTTAGATAAACAATATGAAAGTTGTTTTGATTATAACAGGGACTGCACTATATGCTTGAAATTAAGAGTAATTCAATGTGGATCTTGTTCTGATGTGTAAATAGGTAATGACAAATATGATGACTGTTATTAGTTTGTTCCCAATCTGTATAACTCATGATTACTTTACTACATTGGTTAATGCAAACTGAATCTAATATTTCTATTGGGCCTGACATGCTAAAAGGATAATGTAGATGCACAATGAGTCTGACTATAGTTTGAGTATGTGCCTCTATAGCATTATGTTAGTTATGTATCTATGAATTTGTTTGTTCAGGACACAGAGATCTCCAGATACATTTACAGATTGCACACTCTATAGTCATTTGTTTGAAAGATCATCCATCAATTAACTTTATGGTGTACATTCGTTCACTGGACTTCATCCAGGCAGGAGAGTCATTTAACTTCTGTGTTTGGAGCCTTCGGTGACACAATTTGCATTAATGTGGAGAATAGTGGGATACTTGTAAGAATTGCCAATTCCAGCTTCCGTTCTCTCTGAAAAATCTGCAACAAGAACCTCGTTCCCTAGGGATAGGAATAGGTACTGATTGTCCGTGTATGGCTTTATTATTCAATTATTGTTCCTTCCCTGATTGTTATTCTGTTGCCAATCTAAACTGCATTGATTAGTGTGATTCTTCCCTGCAAAATATATTGTTCTTGCAAACTAACCACCTATCTCGATCACCTTCGTTATGAAGGGGGCCGATTTTATATTCTAGTTTTTGAGCAAATTATTCTTAATCATCAATGCTTCACAAAATACATGCTGCCAATCAATTTGGTGTGGCAATTTTATTATATTTTTGTCTAATTTTGACATTGCCACTATTACAAGAACTACACTTTGAAAATCATAAGTGCAGTTAAGCTATGAATGCCCATGCTTTTCCTTTGTCTATTTGTTAAATTAGGTTGATCTGATCAATTTAAACTTTGAGCATGATTTGGACAAAATATTTTATAATTACATGATATATTTGTTTTGCACTGATAAATGCATTTTCTGATTTGAAGAATATATGAATTTCTAACTATTTATGACATGTTTGCGAGTGAAGATACATGGAGCATTGCTATTTCGAGCTGGACTCCCAACACTCCAAACTATTAGAAATTATAATTTATAGTTAGTAAATGCGTCTTCCAAACATTAGTGTTAAAAAAGATTGTTGTGTTTGTGTTGTGAAAAACAGAAGGGTTCTGCGATAGATAATGGCTGGTGAATCAGATGAGGAGTCTGATGAGGGAGTCATGGTGGGGCAACTACCCGTGGTATCTGTGCCGAAGCATATCAAAAAGAGAGCTCTCAAGAACAAAGCTCTGTCTGTCAGTTTCGATGCCAAAGAACTCAGGTGACCTCATCTGCTAGCTCAAGATCCTTCTATTTTCATATCAAAGGAGTTTCTTGTGTTGTTGATTTGGGTACATTGTTTTAGTTTTTCCTCTTGTTTTGATTTGGTCGCATCTTTCAGGTTTATTTTTTCACTGAATACAACAGTAGAAACCACAAATGACTAATATCATTCAGATGTAGACAGCCAATTTATTTTGATTTTCCTTTTTTCGCTCTCTTAATTAATAATTTTATTCCGTGCGCAATGGCATCTAACTGAAGCTCACAGTGAGAATCGATTGATATCATACAAAAAACATTAGGATTTTCATCCAAGTAAAATATGCTCCTATTTCCCATTTATGTCGCCATTGTTCTATTTATGCAATATGGTTTATTCGTAGTATAGTTAGTATATTTACCTATGATCTACTACCAAATTGACTATCGTAGACGCATGGGATTTCGATAGATAATCATATTCTTTTTATGACACACTCAACAAGCATTTCTGTGACAGGGAATATGTTACTGGCTTTCACAAAAGAAAGGTGAAAAGAAGAAAAGAAGCACAAAAACAGTTGCAAGAAAAGGAGAGGTTGAAGAGGATCCAGACTCGGAAATTGGTTTGTCAACTATTTCACATATGAATTGTGACTTTGTCTCAATATGTTTAGTTCGATATTTTGAATCTTGGTAAACGATTTATGAATATTCTTTTAACACATGTGCTGGTTACTTCACCTATAACCTAGGCAAGAGTCTAAAGCTCTGTTCTATTTTAATCTCACATTCGTCTACCTTCTTTTCGTTATTATAGAGGAAACGAGAAAAAGAAATTGCATTGTACGGTAAGGTTCTTTCTTCAGAAGATCCACCACCTGCTGCTGCTGCTGAGCCCGACCATGATTTTGATGCCGAGCAAGAGCAAGATAACATGATCGCATCTGCTTCAGGTATTTTCTAGACTCCGACATCATGGTCAATGCTATATTTTCATTCCTTGATCGATACATTGGGTCGCTGTGCTAATGTTATTGTGTCCGAAGAGACAAAGATGTATGAAGACCACACCACAACCATTACAGTTACTACAAGATCAATTTCCCATGACGAGGACAATGATGATGATGATTTGAAACCAACAGACATTATACCATTTGCGACTAGAAAAGCAGAAAATTGCCATGGCTTAGCTGTGAAGAAGAAACCATTAAAGAAAGTTGCTAAGCACAAGTCACATAAGAATGGTGGTAAGAAGCGTTCAATTGAGAAGAAACATAAAAAGAACAGGAGGCATAAACGATGACCAATTCGCACTGGTTAGCCCTCTTTCTAGCTCTTGTAGTAATTTGTTACGATGAGTTTTTAACCTTTTCGATACACCAAGTTGCTACGACAAAATTGGTGGTGGTGTAATATTTTCTGATATTGGAGACTAGCATAATATTGGCACCTTAGTTTCATAGAAAATAATATAGATAGTGATTTGTTTTTTATTTTGGTCCATAGAAAGTATAAATTTTTGTTTAAAGAAAAAATAACTGTTATTTGAAGAATCAGTGAATAACCTTGTTCTTTGATAATTTTTTGGAAATAAAAAAGAACGACCTTAAATTTTTCCCATCAAGATAAATTTGCAAGTACTCTGGAATTTATTTTGGTGGTCAATATAAAATTTTTATGGATCTCTACAAGCTTTTTCAAATTTATCTTGATGGGAAAATTTTCCTGGATCAAATCGAACACTTTATTAATGCGACTCGATTTAGTGTGCTATGTGTAATTACCTCCATCCGTTGGGTTTGAAATGAGGCTCCAATTTTTTAAAACGGCGTAAAATCAATCAAAATAATGCTTGGTGTCGTATAGTCTACCCACTGTAGGCGGCGCTTTGGCTGCTTGCCTTAAATTATAATAGAGGTGGAAAGGTGAACAGTTAATTCAGAGAAAATCATAATTAATTTTAGCCGGATTTTGATTGTAATCTAACATACAAATTATGGAAGGGACCAAGAAGGGATTAGAGATTATAGACCAGAAGAGCTGCACTCAGTATCTTAGGCTCACAGCAGTGTTGGCACACAAAAAGATATTTCATCTTCTTCTTGGTGGTTTGTCATTAGAGCTAGTCCGACATAAGCTTCAATCTCGAACTTGGATGACAACGATTCATCCCATGTGACCTTCAAATTCTTGTGCTTCGATCTTATTGGTCTTTTGCCCTCGTCCTTCTCTTTTTTCTTCCGTTCGGGTCAGTCGCCCTTGATGTGCTCTTCTCCTTGACAGTTATAGCATTGAACCTTCCATTTGCTCCGAAAGTGTTTTTTCACTTGCGACTTATTAAATTTATTATATCTAACCAACTTACTATATTTTCTTACCAATAATGTTGCTTCATCTTCGTCGATTTTTCTTTGGAGTCTGGATTTGTTTCACCTTTCTGGTTGGCCTTTAGAGCTATGTTGTCGGCCGTCTTTTCTTTTTTATTTCATAAGCCTATACATCTTGATTCGTGAGGTTCAAAAATGGAAAACAGATTTTCTAATGAACTAACTTCGAGGTCTTTAGATATATAAAACGAGTTGACTATAGATGTTTACTCGGGTGTTCTAGGAAATGCATTAAAAGCGTACCTTAATAAATCTCGGTTCGTTACCTTTTCTCCGAGATTTGTGAGTCCGGTGATGAGTTATTTGATCATCGAGTGTAGATGTGTGGCTGTTTCGCCTTCTTCCATCGGGAGTTTCGTCAGTTGGTTCCGGAGCAGGTCCCGTCTCGAGAGCTTTGCTTCGGAAGTTCCTTTATGTAACTCCAAGAACTTCTTCCAAAGTTCCTTTGCTGATTCGTAATCTCCAATCCGATTGACTTCTTAGGATGGAAGTACGCTGAGCAGGTGAAACTCGGTTCGTCCGTTTGTTACAAACTCTACTTGCTTCTTATTAGTCCATTGATATTCTTCTTTTTCATTTCCTTGTGGGTTTTTGGGAGCTACAAAATCATATTTAATAATTAAAAGCAATTCAAAGTCTGTTTTAAAGAATATCTCCATGCGTTTCTTCCATGTCGCGAATTCTCCTTCAAATTTCTGTGGGTAAATGCTTGGTTTGACCATCGTCTCGGTGCTTCAGTCAGCGGTTAGTCCTTTTGAGGTATTCTGACTCTGATACCACTTGTTGGCACAACGGGATCGACAAGAGGGGGTAAATTGCCTAAAAAAAATGCCATTTCTTGTTCTTTTGATTTGATTAGTAGCACAATAAAAATAATAATAATAAAACTAAGCTGAACAACTTAAAAGAAAGACGTAAGAAGGCCAGAAATTAACTTGGTTACAATCTAAATGGTTGTTAGTTTAAGGCAATGAAAGACACTGCAAAATCTCCTTCGTTGCAGGTGAAGAAGCCTCTTATAGACGTTGACAACTCAAGAAATAGATTAGGAAAGAGTACAAGAGTTGTAGTTCAAGTTGTTGTCAATTTCCTAACTCCAGGGGTCTTTTTATAGCCCCTGGAAAATTCTATTTGAGGCTGAAAGGCGCCTTCAATAGGATGGAAGGCGCCTCCAATGTGGTAAGCTTTATCCGTGCGTAGGCAAGCTTTATCCGTGCATAGATAAAACTTTATCTTGGCTAACAACCACTGGAAGGCGCCTTCAATAGCTTAGAAGGCGCCTTCGTACTATTCATCGAAGGCGCCTTCCAAGCCATAGAAGGCACCTTCCATATGGCATATTAGCTCTTTTGTTGATTTCTTCACGTGGGTGATGCTCTGACTAACCGGAGTTGAGCTCACCTGAACCCAATTCCAACCTTCTTCTCAAGCAGTCTTCCTTCCCAGCTTCTCGTCCTTCGGACCGCCGAGCACGTCCTTATCGTCCGCCAGTGTACTCTTCCGTAGTACCTCGTCCTTCGGATGCATCGAGCCCGTCGACTCCCTTCTAGTGTCATCCTTCTTGTTGGTTGAGTCTTCCGTTCGACTTCTTGTGTTCCTAAGCTCCTACATACTTAGATATAAGGATCAAATACAAGGACCTACTGTAACTTGGTTGGCCACATCAAAACTACCATGAGGTACTTATACTAGGACTTTCTATCTACCTGACTTCACTCACCAGGACTTTTCAACTATCTAGCTTCACTCACTAGGACTTTCCATCTACATAACTTCACTCACCAGGAGTTTCCATCTGCTTGGCTTCACTAACCAAGATTTATTATCTGCATGACTTCACTCACCAGAACTTTTCTCACTGTCTGATTTCATTCACCGGGACTTCTCATCTATCTGGCTTCACTCACCAGAACTTTCCTCATTGCCCGATTTCCTCACCGGAACTTCTCATATGCCTGACTTTACTCACCAAGACTTTCTATCTACCTAGCTTCACTCACCAGAACTTTCCATCTACCTGACTTTACTCACAAGGACTTTCCTCACTGCTCGACTTTACTCACCAGAACTTCTCATACCAAGTATTCGGTCAATACTGACCCGCCTAGTTTTTCTTCTTCTGCTAACCATCCTGTTGGTTTTGCTCTTACCTAACATCTAGTTAGGACTTTCCCAATCAAGTATCTAGTCAAGCTTGACCTACTTGATTACTCTCTCATATTAAATTGGTCAACATTTAACTAAGCTGCTATCGGAGGCTTGTTTTATATGACATTCCAAGCTCTAGACCAACTCCAGGCACCTCCACAGGGGTCTATCTGATCCATCTTCATCACTGAGTTATCAAACTCTAGGCGTATGGACCATCCTCAGGCACATGTATCACTAGTGTAGCTATTCTAGGGTGAAGCTCTATCTAAGTCGTATTTATCCCTTCCTAGATGCATGTACTACTCTTGGGCACTTAGAAGTTGTCGTGTGCCAGAACATGCCATCTTAGTTGTAAACATGGCTTAGTTTAGGCAATTTTGAGCGCTTAGATCCATCTAGTCGCTTGGACCTTTGAGTGTTTGGACTCCTTCCGGGCACTTGGAATCCCCTTATCACCTTCTTGCATCACAAAATTAACACAACATGTATAATAATAATAATAAATAGTTTTGAGAGTCTCAACACTCTCTAGTCCTGACTTTTAGATTTCATGTGAAACCCTAGGTTGAACTGACATCTATTATTCCCTTCAAGGGAATGCGTTTTAACCTACTTCTCTCAGGAGAAGTTACCTGATATCTGGTCCTCTAGATCTATTTGGACTTCCTGCTCGGCTCTGATTCTCCCACCCCTAGGACTTGCTCTCAATGTTTGATCCTTCAAATCCATCAACCTGTTGACGTCCGATCCTCTAATCCAATCTAGACTTCTCGTTTGGTATACTTGATCTGTCAAATCTTTTAACTAGTATCTAGTCCAACAGACCTACTAGGCCTTTGTCTTTGCCTAGTATCCATTAGAATTTTTATCTTACCTAGTATCTAGTCAATTTAACATACTATGATTTTCTAATTGAACTACCTGTATACTTTGTCAATCTCATTAGATCTCAATACAGCTTAACTTTAAATCTTTTATCAATATCAAAATTCAAATTTGATTATCTAGTGCCAACACTTCATAGGTTTTACCTCATCACATATAATCATATATTATTATGAAACTAAGAAATGAAACATTAAAGACTTAATTAATAATAATAAAAGTATTTAAATAGGGATGATATATATCAAATTTAATTGTTATTAGTATCATTATAAATAACTCAGTATTATCAATTCCACGATAATATATAGAGTCATTTTTATCTAGTACAGCAATTGTTATTAGTTTTGTTTCTCCTGGTTCCTCGTTAAATTAAACAAGATATTAATCTTTGCTTTTTTTTTATTAGTTTGTATATTTATACTAATTAATTTTCTATACTTGATTTTTAAGTTAATTTAACAGCCATGCTCCCTGATTTAACATATTATTAATTTTTTTTTTTTGAATTTTGATAACTATGCCCATCAAATTGTTATCACTATCAATTTTTTGCTAAAAAAATTATGCTAAAATTTCATTTCCTTTCCTAATTCATTCATTAATTTAGTTATTTACTTTAAGCAAGTCAATAAAATTTCGACATAACCAAATAAAAACTCTCCCTAAAATATAAAAGAGCTAAAAGTTATTATTATTATTAATGAATAAGCAAAAATAAAAAGTATTGAAGAATTACTCATAAAATTGATTATTGCACGCTCATTAACCTTCTATTAAGAGGGCTTTTCTTTCTTAAAATATTCTGAGTTTCTATAAAAATTTAAAAATAAAATAACGTATAAATAAAATACTCTTAAAATATTTTCCGGCGGATTGATTTTTGAACGTTAGCGGAGCTCCGCTTCGCGATCGTGCTCCGATAATAAACCAACGGGGATGTCGTCGTCACTAGGCGGCCACGACTATGGCACGAGCGCCTCGTAACGGACTAGGCTTCGTCTATAAATATGCCGGTGCCGCAAAGGCCGTCCCCATCTCATTTGCTCCTCTGCTTTCTCTTCTGCCTCACTCTGGTGGTGCCCACGAGCGAAGGGCGGCGAGGGGTTCGATCGATCTGGAATAGGGTTCCGGTGGTGTTGGTGCAGGGATCGGTCATTGATCGATCGCGAGAAGACATGGCGGGGGAGAGACCACCGCCGTTGGAGCTCTGCAAGGCCGTCAATGACCTCGACAAGATCGTGCTCAGGGAACCCCGAGGTTGCTCCGCCGAGGTCCTCTCTCTCTCTCTCGATTCTGCGCGCTCTCCGTTTAGATGTGCGTTTATTGCTTGTTTGTAGAAGCGATCTCGAATTGTGTATCATTTTGCGTTGCTTGAATGCAAGTTCCATCCACTGTTGCATTGTTTCCTTGGTTTTTACTGGCAAATCTTCATCTGCCTTTCCTCCTTCCTTCCCCCCAATCCTTGATCTCTCAGTTTGTATGTACGTTTGTTGCTTGTTCGTGGAAGCGATCCCGATTTGTGGATATTTGGCGTTGATTGAATATGTTCCATCCTCTGTTGCGTTGTTATTCCTTGCTTTTTAATGGCTATCTTCATCCGCCTCTTCTGCCTCCTCCGCTCCGATTCTTCTCTCGGTTTAGATGCACGTTTATTGCGTTTTCATGGAAGCGATCTCGACTTGTTGATCACTTGTGTTGCTTTAATACGTTAGATAAACTGTTGCATACTTGCATTGTTATTACAGTTCTTAATAGCAATCTTCATCAGCTTCAGCTCTCATCCTTATCTCAGTTTAGATGTACGTTTATTGATGTTCGTGGAAGCCATCTCGATTTGAGGATCAATTGTCTTGCTTTAATACGCTCCGTACTCTGTTACATTGTTATTCCTTGGTTTTTATTTGCAATTTCATCCGCCTCTTCTCCCTCCCTCCTTCTGATCCTCCTCTTAGTTTAGATGTGCGTCAATTGTGTGTTCGTGGAAGCGATCTCGATTTGAGGATCATTTTTCGTTTCCCTCAGATCGTTTAGATGTTTGTGTAATCCCTGTTTGTTGAAGAGATCTTGGATCGTGTGCATTGCTTGAATACGTTCTATCAACTCTTGCATTATCATTTTTTTGTTTTTGTTTCATTGGTAATTAATGCTCGATCTCTTACACTCCTATTCGTCTCCCTTCGATCCTTTTCTCCGTTTGATGCTTGTTTAATCCTTGTTTCGTCTTTGCATCCCTTGAATAGGTGTTTCCAGTTATTGCGTCGTTATTTCTTGACTTCTATAGCATCGTTAATGATGGATCCATTTTAGTCCTCATCTATCTCGTGGTAATGATACATGCAGTGTGCTGTTTTTAAGTTCCTATCTTTCGATTGTGGTTTATTTGACCAAGTGTCAGTTGGAAGAGATGGAACTTGTTGTCCTATAGTAGAGAAGGATTAATTTTTCAGCTGAAAAGTTTTTTTTTTTTCATTTTATGCCGACTCTTTCATGTTTTTGCAGTAGAAAAAGATAGTGATATGTGGGTAATTTGCTCTGAGATATTGCATTGCAACAGCCAGCTCGATTTCTAGATTAATCTGCTTGCCATGGTTTTCATTGTTCTTTCTCATATATCATTATTAATTACCATGTAATCGGTTTTCACATATATAAATATCGATAAGTCGATCAATTACCACGAAAAGTTTCATGGTGTACACTTATACTCTGTTAATTCTTTTCTTTATCTTGGTACACTGGGTGTTGGAGTATTCTCAAGAATAGTTCACGTCGTTCTTTGAAGTACTATCTTCTCATTGAAACTATGAAGAGTTGGTGGCCTTCTCCGCACCCATTGGCTTATCTAATTTCTTATAAGAAAAGCTAAATTGATTACTATTATAGTGTCTCGACATTTCTTGTACTTGTTCTGGACGAAAACTAGTTGAATCAATTATTCTATGGGATGGATGTAAATTGATGCTCTCATTCAATTGTTTTCCGTTTTATAGATATATTTAAAGCATTAATTTCCATCTCTCATTCAGATCGACCTTTTTCTGTTACATGTTTTGGTTACTTAACTTACCCCTGATGCTTCAAGTTTATTGATTGTTGATTAATTAATTATGACACATTGCTAAGCAGTTTGTTGCATCTAAGAGCCTATTCACCATTATTTTGGTGCCAGATTTGTCTTGTATTGATCAATCATTCTAGAGTCTTAGAAGACTTCTGAAATTAATCAATCATGGCTCTCACCTGACTATCAGTTTTGCCATGAAGTTAAAATGATCATTGTTGCCTTTTAGGTCTGGTTCTTCCATCATCATTTAACAAAGAAAATTTACTGAAATTAGTCTTGTCACATATTATTCCCACAATTTACTGAAGAGTTTTTCTTTGAACAGAATTTCTTTTACCAACTACATGCCTTTATCTCGATCTTCTGGAGAAACCTTCGACTCAACATTTCTGTTCTCCAATGGAAGTGAGTGTGAGAAGAAAGAACACATCTATATGAAAGTTGACCACAGTATGCTTTTGCAGGTGTACTTGTTTGGAGGTCAAGTGCTATCCTGGAAAAATAACCGTAGGGAGGAATTGCTTTTTGTTAGCAGTAAGGTAGGCACATTAACTTCTAACTATAAAACACTTTGACCTATTTTCTAAGAAGAGGCATCCCAACTATCTCGATCGTTATGCTGAGTTTTTGTCATCATACTGTGTCTTAACTAGTTCTTGGATATATTACACCTAAAATTGTTCTCTCCTTACAGGCCGCCTTTAAGCCCCCACAAGCTATCCGTGGCGGCATTCCAATATGTTTTCCTCAAGTATTGGTTCTATTTATTGATCATCAACATCTGTTTTACTTAAAACTTTCTTTCTAGCGCGATGTAATGGCTTTATTTCAATGCAGTTTTCAAGCTCTGGAAATCTGGAACAACATGGATTTGCCAGGAATAAGTTTTGGACTGTAGATACTAATCCACCACCTTTACCAACAAGCTCCGCCGTCAAGAGTTATGTCGACTTAATCCTGAAGCCGACCCAGGATGATCTCAAGAACTGGCCTCACAGGTTCCTTGCTATCTAAACCTACTCATTTACAATTTTCATGTTCTGCCCTTTGGCTGAACAACTTCTCAATCTCCCACAGCTATGAGTTTCGTCTGAGAGTTGGCTTGGTACTCGGAGGCAATCTCCTTTTGACATCACGCATAAGAAACACGAATTCTGATGGAAAACCTTTCTCCTTTACCATTGCCTTCCACACTTACGTTTCACTCTCTGATATCAGGTCAGTTGCCACTTTTGCATTTGTTTCGTAGTCTCGTAGTTGATTCTCTTGTTCGGTTTGAGGGTTCAGTGAAGTACGGGTTGAAGGTCTGGAGACATGGGACTACCTCGACAACCTGAAGGAAGGGCAGCGTTTCACTGAACAAGGAGACGCGCTCACATTCGAGTCCGAGGTAAGGAGACTTATCAACCTTGTAAGATTTGCTGGGATCTAACTCTTCCATTGTACTGAGACAAGATCGATAGAGTCTACGTGGGCACACCGACTAAGATTGCAATCATAGACCATGAAAAGAAAAGGACTTTGGTGATGCGTAAAGACGGATTACCTGACTCTGGTAAGAACATATCGTACGATACACTCTTCGCATTGATTCGTTTTCTGAATTCTGATACGAATGATTCCTCCCACTGCCACTGCACTGTAGTGGTGTGGAACCCTTGGAACAAGAAGGCCAAATCCATTCCAGACTTCGGAGACGACGACTACAAGCGCACGCTCTGCGTGGGTGCTGCTAACGTTGAGAAACCCATCACTTTGAAGCCAGGCGAGGAGTGGACCGGAAGGCTCGAGCTTTCTCTCGTGGCCTCCAGTTACTGCAGCGGCCAGCTCGATCCCCAAAAGGTCCTTCGAGGATTATGATGATAATGATGAACGGCGGTGATTTATTTGTCTACCGACAGTCGCATAAATGTACAGAGGTATCAGTCTGATCTATATTCTTTTTATAAAAAATACGTGGTTTATGAAAAATCTTGAATTTTGAATTGATTTTAATAATTACTCTAGTTTATTTTATGCATTTTTAAATTTGTTAATAATTGATATTTGGTAAGAGTTTAATTAATGATATTATAATCATTTCCAATTAGTGTAGATTGACTTATCATGTTAGTGTAATAAAATGCTCATTATCCTTTTTCAATTGAGCTATATGATATGTTTAAAGAAAAATCTCAAAATATTTAAAGATAGATATATAAATTCATGGTCTACCATTTTACTTTTTTTTTTTATCTTATCATTTTATATCTATTCTTAAATATTTCATTAAAAATTTTTCCTTAAGCATATCATTTTTCTTTTCAATTTTACTTTTTGATCTGGTTCAGTGGTTTGGTTAAATTGTTCTATAGCTCTCGTTAACTATCATTACAAAGATGATGCATTTTTAGGTTATTAAAAAACAGAATCCTTTTTATAACTCTTATCATTTAACACAATTATTTACAGTGACATTCATGGTCTGGTAGGGAACTTCAAGGCTTTTTGCCATGAGCAGAGGGAGCAGCAGACACTGACTTCATCATTCTATAATTGAAAAATAGCATCACAAAAGTTTAGAATTGTAAAGAATAGACAACTTATTTGCTGGTCATTTTTGTTTCCCAATTCAATAATTTTACACTGAATTATGATTTTTTAAGCACTGGAGTTGATACAATTATTTGTATATTATAATTGGATTTTACAAATTTATGTTTAGGGTTTACGTAATAAGGCACTATGATATTTATTCTATATCAATATATGGTTTCTCCCTAAAAGTTTATGAAATAAAATTAATATTAATAATATAGTATTATTTAATAATATAATTATTAATTTATCAATAAATTTATAGAATTTTAGGAAGAAGCCAAAAGGCCCCTTTTACTTTTATTAACCTTACTAAGGCACCCTATCATATTTTTTATCCATAAAAAAATGATGATTTCAATTGGCTAACTAAATCATAAACTATTATAGTAAGGAATCTTAAGTTGATTCTTATATAATACCAAATCCCTAAGAATATTTTTTTAAAAAAAAACTATTAGCATATATTATTTGGATTAATTGGATTACTTTTTTTGAAAGAAATATGAAATATCCACAAGAATTTCCATAATAATAAGACAACATGACTTCAAAAATCCTTTATCTAAAAAGTTTTTCGTCAACTAAGAGATAAAAAGAGAGCTTCGGATTAAGATTTATTTTAAAATATCAACAAAATACAGGCTGGGTTTGTCCATTACCCCCTCCCTTTCTCTTCTCGGCCACCAGAGCTCCTCTCCAAAGGCCCGGCGATCGAGGGTTTTGGACGCGAGCGAAAAATTGAGACAGAGAGAAAGGGGAGTCATGGGGAGGCGGCCAGGTGCTTCTCCACCTTCTCTCGATCTGGGATCGAAACAGTCGACTTTGCCTGTTCGGCAGAGGCTTTTTCCTGCGGGAACTCGAGATCCACCGGGTGAGTACCCTCTTCTCCTCCTCCGGCGCTAGGGTTTGATAACAGCTAGCATGCGCTTGTTTTTCAGGTCGCGAAATTGAGGTTTCGATCTGCCCTTTCCCCTTTCTGATTCCATATAGATGTTCCTCGGTTCCTGAACTTCTCTTCCATCTTTTTAGATCTCTTTTCGATCGAAGATTTCAGAAGCGAAGATTTTGTTCTAGTTCGTCGGGTGGCATCCGCCGCCTCGATTGATTTGTTGTCCGATCAGAAGTTGGATAAAGCAAAAGTATGCTCTAGTGTTTTCTTATCTCATTCCTTACTTGGCAGTACCCCTTTTACCGATTTCTAGATGTTATGAATCTTAAAACATGAGGAAAAGAGTAGTTCATATCGTATAATAAGAATTGTTAGGGTTGTATTGGATGCGGCGGAAGAGATTCCTGATTACAGAACAAGCAGTTCATTGTTAGATGGAACTGCTCTACCAATAAAACCCCAAGTCCTATCATCGTCCATCTATCAAACACCCACCACCCAAAATAACAACTCCACCCGCCGCTCTAACCGTCCCGCTGCTCCGTCGTCCTCGGAGATCGTTCGTCGTTGTCGTCGGAATCGCTGTCGGTTGAGTCTGAATCGGAATCTGCAATCCGGCAATTAGATACACATGACTTAGAGGTGAAGCCACTTGATAAGGTTTCTTTTTTTACTTTTCTGGGTTTCAAGAACATACCGCTGGAAGAGGAAGAATCAGAGTCGGAGCTTCCGGAGCTACTGTCGCAACCAGCGTTTTTCTCGATCTCCACCGACGGATAATTTGTGGCCGGCAAGTCATCGCCGATGTCGATTTCCTCGTCCGCGGTGGTTAATTTCTTGCTGCCGGGCCTGTTATCATCATCGACTGCCATCGGTGACTGCCAAAGAAGAAGATCGCGATTGAGAATGATGGGGGAGATATGGATACGATTCACTGCCTATGGGTCAAGAATGGTTACCATTTCAGCGTCGGCTGTAGCTGGAAGAGATGGAGGTGCGGTGGCTTGGCTGTTTGCTGGAGGGATCAACCCTTTGGCAATCGCCTCGTGCCGCCTCGTCTTGTTGATCATCTTCTTGAAGTTGCACAAGAACCGATCGAGCTCCCAGAGCGTGTCGGCGTCCATCGTATCAAAGTCGAGCTCGATCTCGTCACCGTTCGGCGCCGCGGCGGCGTTCCTCTTGGTCACGATGTTGAGGACTTGGGGCATCTTATCCTGTGGCAGGCTCTGCAACCCCTCGCTCAGCTTCTGCTTCTCCGCAAGGGTCATCGGCCTCTTAATGGGGTCCTTCGCCTTGGGCTTCGGCAGCTTCGCCGGCGTCCTTGAGAGCTGTTGAGGCGGCAAGGTCGGCACCGGCGATGAGCTCGAAGCAGGAGGTGGGCTCCGTGCTTGTACTGGCGCCGCCGCTTGTGATAATGCGGGAGGCGGTGGAGGATCATTTCTGACAACCGCCTCCATGGCTGGAGCTCGATACTTTTGCATTTCCTGCTCCAGAGAAATCCGCTGATTCTCGTACTTGTGGTAGGCCGGCGAAAACATCCCCTCAAATTGCAGTAGATATTGTTCGGCGAACTTGTGCACAACGTGCCCCGGCGGATTGTACATCAAGGCATTGTTGAATGTCAATCGGATGTCCACTGCAAACTCCGCTGGGGAAGGGTAGAGCCCCTTGTTGAGCTTAGTCTTCACCGTCCCCAGGTCCATCGGCGTCTTGATGATCTGGAAGTAGTCGTGGAGGCCCATTCCAACTACGTCAACCGGCGAGTTGAACCATCCGCTCTGTTTATTCTTCATCAGCTTCGACAAGATCTGACCGCACTTCTTCATTGTGGCGGAGAAAAGCTTATCTAATTCCGCAGCCCGCGCCTGTAGCCTCGGATCTCGCTGACAATCGAGGAAAAGATCTGACGACCTCGAAGCCATGGGATCGCGGTTCGGAGCGGAAGAGGTGACCTCCCGGCCACCGCAATAGATCCCCGACGCGCTGTATCCGGCTGACCGGGCGGAGGACTGGATCTCCCTCGACTCGATCCGGCTCATCAAGCTCCGCACTTGGTCGAGCTCCGACATCAGCCGGCGCTTCAACTCCCTGCGCTCCCCCTTGGAGAACGTCGTGACGCGGAATGACAGGTATCTGCTAGCTCCACCGGCGGCGAGATCCCTGCTATGGTGGCCCCCTCCATGCTTGCGATTCAAAGAAGATGAGTCTTCAGACCGAGCCGCGTTACAGTTCGGCATCGCGTCATCGTCCTCCATGGCGTGAAATCGAGCCGACGCCGCATGGTCGCCGGCATATAGATTAAGGACGGGCCTAGGGTTAGGGTTAGGGTTGAGATTCTTCCTCATGAAATCCTTTGGTTCTCGCCAGTGCTGCTCATTAGTGCTCGCAAGAATCGCCGACGCCATCAACCGGCAATTATCGGCCTCAGATCGGGCGGGATCCGGCAAGCTCTCTTCCCTCCGTCTCCGGGAGAGGATGTATGGTCATGAGAAAGGGGGGAAAAGGGGATTAAGCAGAACCCGTCGGCGAGAGGCGGTAGCCGACCGGAGAGAGACACGGCGGAGGAGGAGGGACAAAGGGGAAAAGAACGAAGACGACGAGAGTATGGAGACCTGAAACGAATCCGACCTCTTCGTCTTGGGCGAGGAGGAAAGGGTGAGGGGGCGTTCTCTCTTAAAGGCGAGGAGATCTGCCCCGCATTGACTCGGGCAGCATCTTCGCCGTTGGTCGGAGGAGAGCGGAGATCGGACGGCAAAAGCGAGTCTATCCTCCTGACCGGAACGCGGGCTGGCCCGCTCGTAACGGACGAAGGCGATGGCTCTAATCGAGACGCGTGGCGCCGATCTGGACCGTGTCGCTTTCGCTCGTTCATACGTTCCTCCGTAGGGCGACGCTCTATTATGCGCTCGTCCGCATAAACGTCTTTGCGTCGGGCACACGGGTTTTTTATGCGCCAAGTTTTTTTTTCCCCTAAAACTTTTTCCAATTACTAGTGATATTTTTAGGGGAAAAAACGGCGGGTCCCACCCGAAGAGAAAAGAAGGCAGCGGCGTGGAAAGGGACAGCTGGCGAAGAAGGGCGCAAAAATCTGTTCCTATAAGGCAGTTTCGACCGCCTGACAGTACCCGTAGACTACCCGCATGGGTCCTGGCGGGCCCTCGGATTCATAATGATTGGGTAAGTTTTGTGGAAGCTAATGTTGGGTATGAAAGAGAAACATAAATATTCTCCCGCCCAAATTTTACAGCTGTCAGCGTAGGCGGGAAGTACGTCAGTAAGCATACCGGAGGATAAATTTACGAGACTGATTCATTCGAACGGTGATGGAACCGCGGTAAGCTCACCGGGCGTAAGAGCGACTACCGCAATGAACGCAACGAACAGTTGTACTGAAATTATTCAGTTTTATCGACATTTTAACTTCAGCTTTCTCAATTTAACAATTATCAATTACACCCTGATTTTACAATTCAGGGCCGAAATGAAAGAATTCAAAAATTCAGTGGGCCTGGCAAGCCAAGGCCTGAAAAAGGACTTTAATTGGTGTTGCTAGATGAAATTCAAAAATTCCACGAGATTCCTACCGATTCAAAGCATCTCTCTCAAAGATTCAGGACGACATTCGTCGGGTGATGCTCAAAGTCCACGATCCGCTATACCAGAAGGTTCCAAGAAGTCTCCTCTCAAGTTGAGAACAAGAACGCATCGTCGCCTGCCTTTTTTCAAGAGGTGAACTTGACGCCTTCCCTAATGTAAGTTAACCTTTCTTCACATTAGGGATGCATTGTTTCCACCGTTGTAATTTGTAAGCCAAGGAAAAACTACCAAAATACAGGCAAAAGTGTAATGTTCTCCCCAGGGTTTTTATCATCGACAAAATTAAAAGGTTAATCTCATTAAATGTGAGGTTGAAATAGTTAAGGTTGATCAAAATTAAAAGGTTAGTCTTAAGTTGGCAAAAAAATGACTAGTTCTCCCCCTTATCTCCGTTAATCGGTCTCAGGAATAAACGGAGGAGATAAGTCACGGGTGGTTACTAACTATTAGAAGATTGGCACATGAGGGACATTTACCTCGATTATGCTAAGATTTCAATCTTAGATCTTAAATTGGCAACACATCATGCCCTGATTAATCTTAAGAATTTACTTATGGTTGATCCAAACTAGAAAGGGTGAATTGACACAACAATGGAGTTGTTGAAGTATGATCTAGAAGTTATGAATTTGAATCTCAAAACTAACCTAATGTAAAACAGAATAAGACTACATACAATAAACTTTTTTGAAATCTCATATTGACAGAAACTTTATGCATCAAATTATCTCTTTTTTTAAAATAAAAATTATATTTTTTACAATCTTCTCTCCAAGGAAACACAACTCAAATTGACTAATACTATGTTTAGAGGAAAAACTAACATATTGACGACATATTTATTGGAAAATGTTAATCATTAAAATCAAGGGAAATGATGACTGAGATTTATTACCTACCTATGTTTGGCATTGCTTTCTCCAACAAAAAGAGATAATATAGGATAGGGTTATAGAACAAGTTTAGTGTTCAATTTGATAAAAACTTTTTTATATTTGTTCATTACACACAAGATTAATTAAATAACAAATTTTAACAACTCATTAAACTAAACAAACAAACAAATAAACTTAAACGCATATATTTAGCTTATTAACATTCGTGAACAACATTCGTAAATAATATTAATAAACATAATTAGTGAGCAATATTCATCAATAAAATTTTTATCAACATGATAAATAAATTAAAATAATAATAATAAATAAATAAATTTGTATTATCAAGCTCAATAATCAATCAAACAAGCTTAAAACATAAAAATTTCAAACAATCAAATAAGTTTAAATTAAGAACTTGATAATATCTAAACAAATCAAGCTTAAGTCAAACTTGAATCAAACTCAAGCTTATAAAAAAAAAACAAAGCTCATATTGAAACTATCATTTCAATAATTTAGTTCATTTTAGGATTTGCTTGGTTATCTTATCAACAAAGTTGAATACCACAAAGTTTGACTCTATTTGGCTTATTTACCGTCCTAACCTGGGTCGTTTTCGCAAGGGCCATTGGCTGTGGCTATTTGTCAAAAGAAAATAAATTGAAATAGTGGAAAAAAAGAAAAGAGACATACAGATTAATCACCGAGGGAAATAGGTATAGGAAGTGCATCTCGCCTTGCCATTTCAACGAAATGGAGCTGGACCCAAATAATACCTATTGACTACCTTGTCCATTGTCGATATAAAGAGACATACAGATTAATCACCGAGGGGAATAGGTATAGGAAGTGCATCTCACCTTGCCATTTCAACGAAATGGAGCTGGACCCAAATAATACCTATTCCATTGTCGATATGAATCTGAAAATCTTGACCATAATTAGTCAATTGGAGAGCTTTTTATATGGCAACAAGTTAGGTACCTTAAAGATCTTTCACTAAGACTCCTGCCAAAGCTGCTTCGGAAATCTCTCCTTCCTGATCATTATATTACACAAAATGGGAATGGGGAGAAGAACAAAAAGTTCTTTAGAAAAACTAAGGTAAAAACATATAATAATGAGCTTACTCTGTAGAAGTCCAATTAAGTTTTGGTATCATACTTGCCTTCTCTTCTATCCAAATGCTGAAAAGGCAAAAGTTCAGAAGATCCATAAGAAGTGATGGTGAAAAATCTTTAAAAGAAAAAAAATGGTCTAATTATACCTTCATTGCTGCTATTTCCTTTTCCATGTATCCTCTGACACAATAAGAAGAACCCCATTGAAATAGATTTTTAACAATTCATAAAGAATTTCTATAGATTCAGCATAATAAAATGTTAAAAAGTGGCGAATCAAACACCTAATTTATCAAACAAACACTGCCAAGAGCCTACTTACGGAAATGGATCCTTCCATTGATGCCAAAGTGCAGGTTCACGCCGTGGTCGATGCAAGCTGGAAGAAGGTAGGCCAAAGTCAAAACCTTGTTCTCAGGATCATGGCAATAGAATCGGAGAGGCGAAAACCAGCTACATCAATACCTAGATCAAAAACAAACATATAATCTTCTCATCGAACTCGAATCAGAGACCCATAGACAAAAACCCAGAGCACCATTTTCGAATCCCTGCACTCCCATTTACTTTCCGAGATCTTCCCCCCTTTTCTCTCACATTGTAGTTACAATCTCCTATCTGACTCCGAAGATGGCATTTTTCAATAGACACACATCGCCCAGTGCCGATCTTCGTCGAACAATGTTTCGATTGCAAAACTAGGCCGGGAACATCAAAAGGGGGCAAAAGTAAACTAACCGAAAAGGGGATCTGACTCGAGGAGAGATTCGAGCGATGGAGCAGAGGACTGGAAGAGCAGAGATCGATCCTCCTCCTCCTCCTCCTCCAACCGGCGACCTAGCAAGCAACCTCGACCGATGCAGGCGGAAATGGAGACGGATCAGGCGGTGGATCGAGAACGAGGGGTTTTGTAGGGGGAATTTGAGATGGCGATGAGCGAGCGCCATTTTAAAGCCTCGAACCCTCGAAATTACAATATCGCCCTGAAGAATAGGAACTCGCATAGAAATCTTATGGGTGCGCAGTAGAATGTAGAAAGCTGATTCATGTTTTCCAATGAAATATTATGTAGGAGCACAGACTTTCTCATGATGATTTTAGGGCATATCCAAAATAATTATAGGTCTAAATGACTTTTTTGTTGGCCACAATGTCTCACATCAAAAATATAAAATTTTAATATTCTATCCACTATCAGAAAGAGAAAAAAAAAACTTTCGAATGAAAAAGAATGCTTTTTCCTTCAATTTTTTTTCCCTCAAACCTTTCCAAAATTTTTATATTTTTCATTTATAAAGCTCTTCAAAATCTTTGATGTATTGTTGATGGAGATAAAAAATTGAGAAAAGTTTTCCGTAAAAAACAGTTTTTCGTGAGGAAGGATGAATTACACATTTCACTCCTTGTCCCTCCCTCCGCTCTGTCCGGCGCAGTAGCCAGCCATGCGCTCTTTCTCCCTCAACTCAAGATCCGTGACGGCATTGCTCGCTTCCGCCGCGCCACCCTCTTCTCCTTCGCCCTCCCGAGAACCGCAGCAACAACGCCATTAATGTCACCCCTGCTGCTACTTCCTCGTCACAAGATGAGCTTTCCAACGATTACTCCGGGGACTCGGATTCTGACATCGTAACCACCAATTATTCTTTTATTGAGGGAGAGGAAGGGTCGGGTGGAAAACATCGCGACAATGTTGAGTTCGGTCTGGAGAACATATTGAACGGTGTTGTCGCCACCATCCTCTTCGCTCTCTAACTCATCTCTGACCACGTCGCCCTCATCAGCAGCAAAATCGAGTCCTCCTAGCACCGCCACCACAAGATTGAACGCGAACTCGCCTCCGGCTACGACACCTTCGGTCCCGCCATGCCCTCCCTCTCTCTCTCTCTCTCACTCTCTCTCTCAAGCTTTTCCTTGCTCGCACACCCTTCCCCTGCCCGTGGCACTCTCTGGCATCACCGCCAATCCCCCCTCTCCCTCTCCGTCTCTGTCTCTCCTCGCACACCCTTCCCCTTGCCCTGGCACTCTCTGGCATCACCGAGATTGTCGCTTCCATCGGCCGCAGATCAATTTGGTCAGGGGACTGGACTTT
>JBBMJZ010385924.1:0-15304 GCA_037833815.1 Zingiber zerumbet | reverse complement strand
CAGAACATCAACATTGTACCAACTAACTCAGGTCAAGTAACTAAAATAACACATACACCGAACAATGCTTGCAAAACTAGGATAGTTGCATTCCTCTCATTTTCTTCTCCTCAATAGGCTGAAAGTTATTGATAATTTAGCAAGCATCTTAGATAAGAACTCAGCATATGCAATATCCATTTGAACACAAAGTCTTGTTTGTTTGAATTATTTAGTATCAATTAAAGTGAGCAATCCTTCACAGCTATGGCATTTGCAATTGATTTCACTATCTTCCCCTTAGAGCCTAACATAATAACAAAGATGCTACTCAAACATTCTAATTCGTTACCAAAGATGCTACTCCAATGATTACAGAAAGAAAAATTTCACCAATTTACCTCAATTTTCCGGCAATATTCCGTGTCAGACCATGAGTCCTCATCTAAGATCTTATCCTTCGCATCTGGACTCACTGCCACTGCAGCAATTGATGAAACCACTACCACTCGCTTAACTTTTGCTTCAGAGCATGCCTTGAGAACATTCAAAGTGCCTGTGACAGCAGGCTCAATGACCTCTGTCTGCACCACATCAAAAGAGCTTCAGATATCACACAATTGTAGCAAAGACTGCATAACTAAAGCATCTCATTTAATTGCTTGAGATACTTGCCTCCGGATTAGGCACTCTGGCAAAAGGGACAGGGCTGGCAACATGGAACACCCCTTCACATCCCGCAATCGCAGAGGCAACAGACTCGTAGTCGAGCAAATCGACCTTAAACAACTGGAGGTTCTCTGTGGCTGCGGGGTGCAGTTCTTTCAGATGGGCATTCTTGGGATCACCTGCATAAATCTTAATGCTCACATCAAGTATCCATCAAATCCTACCATCTCCTTTATCCCTCTTAAAGAGTTAAATTAAAACTCATGTTTGGAGAAGCAACACGACGAACAATCCAAGCAAAAAAAGAAGAAGATATTTCGAGCAAGAGGCGGAGAGTGGGACTTACTCGGGTCTCGGACGGTGCCGTGGACGATGTATCCCTTGGAGAGCAGAAGCTTCACCAGCCAGGAGGCGATGAAGCCTCCGGCTCCGGTCACGCACATCCTCTTCGTCTCGGCCGCCGGATCCATATCGCAACGCAAGGCAACTCAACTCTACAACGAGGACCAGCTAGCTACTACGAGGTGGAGGACGGGCGCACCCCGTCCTCGGTTTTTATATTATTGTCTTTCCATTAATTTCACCTACAATTTAAGTAAAACATTAATAGTCGATAACAACATTTACGGTTTTATAGTTATTATAAGGGTAAATCGTCCAAAATTTCTCTCTTGACTATTAAGTAAAACATTAATAGTGGACACAACATTAATTTCTATCCTAAATTTTTTTATTTGTTTCAACCCCTTCCAACTCTTTAATACGCACTAATTTAACTAATTATCCTCAATTTTTAGATATAAAAAAGTCTAAAATAATTTATAATTTCTCTAAATTTAGTATATTTAAAATAAAATCTAATACATTTTCTATCAAATTTATCATAATTATTTTTACACTTAACTAATCTATTAATATATTTAAAAAGTAAAATAATAAGACGTCCTTCCCATTTTTTCCCTCCAATATTAATTGCTTTTCTTAAATTGAATTAAATAATAGAATATTATTATTATTATTATTTTACTAAAAACTTCCGTATAAAAAGCATCGATGACTAAAAAATTTTAAATTAATATTACTAATTTTAAATGGCTTTTTGAATTTATTTATGATTTTTTTAAATTATAAATTTTTAAATCTATTAATAATTCTTTACCAAAAGTCATTAATGATTATAAAAAAATTAATTTTGTTATAAAATTACAATGGAAACTAAAATTTTCAAATGTTACTCCAGCTCCTGATCATCCCTTCATTTTCTTTTTCATTATCAAATTCATGCGATGTTTTTTGTAATTAAAATAGTAAATGAATTGAATGTTAAATTTGATGTTCGATTTAATAATAACTTAATTATATTCATTCAATATATATAAAAGATTAATTAAATAAATAAATTTGAATAAATTTAAATAAACATATGTATAACTTATTAATATTTCTGGATACCATTTGTAAAAAAATACTCAAGAATAATATTTATAAAATCATATTCATTAGTAAAACTATTCTCATCCTACTAAATAAATAAACAAAATAAATAAATTTATATTATCCAACCTAATAATTAACGAATAAGTTTAAAATACAAAACTTATAAATAATCAGATAAATTTAAATTGATTGTTTAATAATATTTAGATAAACTAAGCTTAACCGTGCTGGACTTGCAGCTCAAACTCAAGTTAACGGGAATAAAAAAATTAAATCATGTTTAAAAAAATTGATAATTTCAGTTATTAATTTTAGATGATCGGTCAGTTAATTTTTGTTACTGATCAGCAGAATAAGTAAAATAATAAATTCAGTTAGTATTAATAATTAATTCTGGATAATTAATTTGATCCTATAAAATTTTTTCATCCATCATTTGGATAAATGAATAAACACGTATGGTGGATAGTTTAGAAATCTGATAACCTTTAATTACATGTCCTATTTAAAAAGACAAATTATAGGTGTTTGAATTATCTGAATATCTTACCACACCATACGCCCCACCCAACGCAACCAAATGAGTACAGCAAGTTGTCACACAGCGGTCCATTTATGGTGTTATTAAATTCCGAAAATTTTCACTTTTGCCCGCCAAAGTTTTCAATTCTGTTGGCTTCTTTTAAACTTGCGCCTAGACTTTCTTAAATTACATTTATCAGTTGGGTCAACTGAAACACAACACTATTCTCCTGTCTCTCTTGCTTCCTTCGTCGTAAACAGAGCCCCGAAATGGAATGAGTAAACAGGGTCGCCTATCTCTGTCCTCTGTTCGACTAAGCGCCGATCTGATGCCGCCGGCACTGCCTCCGCTGCGCCCGCTGCCGAGCAACCGGTACGTGCTCCGGCTCTTCATCTCGCTCAAGTACGTGACGGCCAACGTGGTGGACCGCCGCCTGGGCCGCGTGGCGGCGACGGCGTCGTCGGTGGAGAAGCCGCTCAAGGAAGGGCTCGAGTGCGGGCGCACGGTGAACGCCAAGGCGGCCGCGGCGGTGGGCGAGGTCCTCGCCATGCGCCTCCGCGTCGACGGCCTCGCCCGGGAGCCCATCCACGCCGACGCCGCCAAGGAGGTGGCCAAGAAGGGGTTCAAGAACCAGACCAAGGTCTGGGCCATCCTCAACGCCCTTCGCTCCCACGGCGTCAACCTCATCATCCACGATAATCCCAACGGCGGCCGGCCTTGATCCCCTCCGATCGTCGAGTTCATCCGGTACGCACCATAAGTGTTCGATCAAATGTTTGTGAGAATAATATAACCATCGATGCTTTTGAATTATAGGTGTTCGATCAAATATTTGTGAGAACAACATAGATCTTTGAATGCTAATGCCAACTTTGACCTACAAGTTGTGAGAATACATGGCCATCAATGCTTTGAAACTATACATGTTCAATTTACATGCTTGTGAGAACAGCAGAAAATTCATGATTTAGACAAATGATGCTTAATCTTTCTCAACATAAGAACAAAAATTTATGAAACATAGATAGAATATAAAATTAGAAAATGTGAAATTGAGAGAAACCAATTCAAAGTGTATCAAATCTTCATTTTTCTTTTTTACTTCTTAAATAAATGTTTTAGAATAATTGTGTTAACTTATGAGTTACAATTGTATTTAGAATAAAAAGAAACCAATTTTTCCTTTCTTGTGATGCTAAAATTATCATGACCAATCTCTAACCATAACAATATATCAGAAAGAGATATATTCATTTTTTTATGGCACTAATTAATTTTCCTCAAAAAAGACCTGAATATGTTTATATTTTTTTGAAACTTGAGTAGCAAGGAAGAGTTTGAAGACTTGATACACCATGAAAATCAAACCAGACCAACTGATTTAACTGGATTAGCTTGAGAATCCGAAGGTAAAGCAGTAAATAGGCGTGGCCACAGATCTGATTTTAAAAGCATTATTCGTAGCAATAATCCATCAAGCTCTCAGGTATTGGCACATAGGACTGCTTGATGAACTCCAAGCAATCTGCTATTGCCTCAGCATAGAATGAGTTTGCCACATGTGGCGTCGAATTCCTTGCCATAACTGCTGCCCGTGGCCCCCTTCTTCTCCCTCTATTCAACAAGTGGTGAATGCACAACTTCAACAACCTGAACAGTCTCGCATGGAACCTTGGAAACTGGCAACCAGTTGGCTGGAAACTGACTAGCCAGTGCCATCTCCGACCAAGCCTTGCGTATCTCATCTATTTCATTGGTGTGTTCTAACAAGGTTCTCTTAGGGTGCTATATAGAGAGCAGTAAAGTGAGGCATGAAACTATGGCACAGTGTAATTTGGGAGGGAAATTTGAAGACAGTAGGTCTGAAACCACTAGTTGTAGTAGTTACAAATAGAAAATTATTTTAAATATGTAGTACTATTAAACACTTAAAAAATAGTACAAAAAAGAATTAATTAATTATACTATTTGATTTGGTGCTAAGATTTGGATGGATTACTAGAGAAGACACATTACAATTAAAAGGGTAGTCCGATGCACAAAGTTCCTTCCGGAGAAAAGTCGGACCACATTTAATCTATTGTAAGCAAGAGGTTGTTTACGAGACTCAAACCTGGGTCGCATAGCTTTACCGTTGTGCCAAGGTTCCTTCTAGAAGAGACATTACAACTAAATACAATTGTTTATGTGCTAATTAAGCAGTATATTATTCTTATGACAATGTAATTTCTCTTCTACTATACATGGGATTTCCTTTGTTAGTTTTATCCATCTAGATGCTCTTTGGAGTTTAGACATGTAGTATGTATTATTCTAGCAGGCTTGTGCACAATTTTGATGCGACTTTGGAGATGGCCTGCTAATGTTCTATTCTGTGTTTTTAGTCTCGACCTCGAAGTATTTTATTTTGTTAGTTTAGCTTATGCTTATTTGTCACATTCAAAAATGGAGGATATGTGATCCCATCTAATTTGGTCCACCTACTTGTTCATCAAGGTCAAGGCATTTCCTTAGTTGATTCTTCATGGCAAGCTCAACGCGAAAGTCACTCTTCGTCGAAAGCACATTGCATCTTTTTTAGTTTTACAACTACCATGGTTGGCCGGAGGTTACTCCATTTGCTAGTATCTGTAAAGAAGCCGAGATGGAATGGATGATCAAAGACAAACATAAAGGTGCCTTCTTTAAAGCTCCATGATGAGCACTATGTTCTTCAAATCACATATTACAATTCTCTGTATTTATGAAGAAATTGAGATGGAGGTTTCTCTTTTTTAATGTGTTCAATTACTTGAATATTATAAGAGAATCTGATGTTTAGATACTAAAGCCTGTGATTGATCTATTGTGCACGTGAATTAATGCTTTGATTAAGGAGAATCTCTAATTATAGTTCATCTGCCACAAGGCCCACAACCAACTATTTCATCACTTAAGCTAAGCGTGTCTTCCTTTTGTTTTCCCGGGACTATGTTATAGCGGAAGAGCCTTAAGTTGTCATTTATATATTCATGATTTGATCTCCAATTATAACATATTAGCAGGATTTTTTTTTTTAAAAAATAGGACGTGTAATCACGGGATCCGAATCATTCACAGTGATCGTTTTCTAATTTATTTGATAGTCGATAAAATTTTTTATAAAACTGAATCAATCGTCTTGAATCAACCGGTAAGGAATGTAAGGAATTAGGTCGATAATCCTCATCCCAACTCGAGCTTAAAAAAAAACTAAGCAGCTCAAGCTCGATTGAGCTTACAAATTTGAGCTCGGCTTGACTATTTAGTCACATGCTCGAACTCGTTTTGAAAAGCTCGAATTAAAGTTATAATTAAAATATAACTAATTTTACAATAATTTTTTTATATTATAAATCAAAAAATAATAACGGTGTGATTCTTTTAAAATAAATTTTAAAATGGTATTAGATGATACTAAATTATTCAATATTTACATAAATAAAAAAATAATATATTATATATTATATATCCCGATATGGCTCGGCTAGTCCTTGAGCCAATATTAAGTGAGCTCAAGATTATTTGAATATTAAATGAGTTAGCTCAAGTCAAGCTTGGACCGAACAGCTAAATAGCTCATAACCAGCTTGACTCATTTGTACCCTAAAGTAGTGTTCTATTGATATATAAACTCAAATGTCTTTTAAATCTAACTCGCCTAACAACTTGTTACATAACTCAACATATCATATTTTTACGGTTTTTCTAACTGATATTTTCTGACTTAAAAAAGAAGGGCAGTATCATCTCTTCTCTTATAAATTGAGATCTAACTAGTGTAGTCTTTTGGCTGTACATCAACTTTGTAGAACATTTTAACTGTGCTGTAGGGAAAACTGAAGCAATGGGGGAGACATGTTACATTTCAAGTGAAAAGCCGACCACCACCTTCAGATTTGTCTTTCGAATTTCGCTCTTCTTGAATCTCTTCTAGTTCTTCGTCGTCCCCTCGCTTTCCTGCTTGTTCTTTCCAATAAGTCACCAGCTTTTTCAAACGCGCAACCTCTTTCGAGGAGACGTTCTTGCTCGGCTCATTCACTATTGATCGAACCCTCGATGCATACCTGGAAAACGCAATCAAACAAAGATTAGAGAATGTCGTGTTTGACAGAAACATAGGTTGCACATTATAAATGTTTCTCAAATGAAAGAAAATGGCATACGAACGTTAAAGAGTTATAGCTCTCATCCAAGTTTGATTCTGCTGGAGATACATTCACAAACATCAAAGTCTTTGCATTGCCGCCGAGGGAATCACTCATAAGCATTGTGAGTTTATGGTTTCTATATGGTATATGTTGTCCATCCGAACATAAAGCACCAATCACATCTGCAAGAGCTGAGAGAGACTTGTTGATACTTTGCGCTTCTTTCAATTGATTTCCTGAAGAACCAGACTTCTTAACCCTTTCTGAACCAGCAAGATCCACAAAACTAAGCTGTAAATTGAGGGAAAATTAACAAGGAGCGGCAGAATCGCGTAGCAATAAGAACTGAGAGAAGCTAAATTCAAATATAGTGTGAATAGATGGAAGTGAGATTTTGTTTCTTCTCCAGCTACGGATTTGGTGTTTTTATAGCTTTTAAAGATATGTCTAATACTAGTTTGTGGGACAAATCCTTTATTGATTCACTTGTCCAATAACACTAATGTGATCAATAAATGAATTTCTATAATGATAAATAGATCATAAACGTCCAGTATACATAAATTTTTCAAAAGTAGAAAACTGAGTACCTTTCCTCTAGCAAGAGATTGAGTTTGAAGATTGGTACTTTCGATAATAATTGATAGTATTAGATGTGATCTGGAACTTTCATCGTTCATTTGTGTCCCAGCAGTATGTCGTTTATCTGATCCTCTTGAGATAATAGCCCTTAGTTCATCGAAGTTAGAAATTTGCAATATTGTCACATTCTCAATCGAGACCAAACCCTGCAGAATGAAAAACCATAAATTTCAGTAGGCTCGATCTGAAGAATAATTTTTTTTCAGAAATCATGGTTGTGTTTGTTTGCAAGTGAAAACAACATTATAGATAGTCTACAAATACTATTAACAGTGGATGCCAGATGGAGCTTTGATTGAAATGTCTAATCAAACAGGAGACCAGAGTATATGAAACCTAAATGCTTCTACCAAAACTCTGATATCAAAAGCAGAAGAAAAATGGTACCTTTGAATCCTTTTTTATTTCTAACTTTAAGCGCTTGGCATTTTTAGGTAACAATAGATCCACCAGAGTATCCTGATATAGTTCAACCATATAAGCCTGAAATAACATCAATTTTTTTTTTGTCAAATATCAAGACAAACCAAGAGAGAAATGCTCCAATAATAATAAACAAATAAAATAGCCTAAAATTTCAAAATCAAACTTTTAAAAATGTCATTGTTTATCCAATTTTATAAAGTTTCAAGTACTGATAATCCAAAACTTAGCGGTCACAACATGCAACCAAGAATTGAATTTCTGATGAGAAATGACCAAAGTCTTAAATAATATTTCAATTGTACAAACAGCTCAAATTCAATTTCTTGAATTGAATTAATTTACGTAGTTGTTAAAAATATTGCAACTATAACAAAAGCAAAATTTGCATTTCTTCAATTTTGAACTCACCTTTAAGGCAAAAGAGTATTTGTTGCTATCATGCTTTATGACTCTAAAAAGTTCGGCAGTTGCTCTTGGAGTAAGACCAGGATTGCTTTCAGAACCGTAGATCGTGTATGTTTTTCCAGACCCGGTTTGACCATATGCAAATATGCAAACATTGTACCCATCAACAGCAGATTGCACCAAATACTGCACATTGATTACAGAATATTTAATACATGAAATGCAAGAAAAAATTACATAAAAAGAGTAAAACGGATGAGAAACAAAACATGTCCATAAGGTTGTCCCTCATTAAGGATAAATCTATTTAGCAGAACATATTTAACATTAAAGAATATGTCACCTTTGTATCTTCAAAAACTACATCCTGAGATGCACTTTCGTCAAACACACGATCATAGATATGTTGTTTCGCTTTTTCATCCTTCCAAGGATGTGCCAATGTAAACTCATCAGGAGCAGAAACTATAGCCTTTTCCCCTTCAATATTCTCCTTCTCATTTAGAGGGCGCAAACGACAATACACTCTTATCTTCCCTTTCATATCTGTTAAGTTAACAATTACGGAATAATTTATCATTGTGAGACGGTACAATTAAACTATGAAAATAGAAACAAAATCATAGTCAAATTTCAATTTTAATAAAACCTTCAATCGTATTATAATATCTCTTCCGTAAAATTTGCTCTTCCTTGTAAAGTGCTTCTAACTCAATGATTTGTGCTCCTTGTCTCTTTAAAATGGAAGCAGTTTGTTCATTCTTCCGATCAATATCCTATCACAATAAAATGTGGAACATAAAGCATTAGATTTTTCTAGTGAAAACCGTGTCTCCATGGCATATGCTATATTAATTTTTTTATAAGAAACAAATTATAGAATAATATGAGATAGACAATACCTCTTTGAATTCTCGCAATTCTTCCAGCTCTCTTAAATTATTTTGTAATTCATCTACCTCTGAGTTTCTTATGGTGATAGTGGCATTAGCAATATTCACATCGTGTATGGCACTTTGTAATTTTAGCTCCAATTCTTTAATATGTATCTTGAGTATCCTTTTCTCCTCTGTGATTTTTTTTTCTAGCTCATTCTTCTGTTGTCAATGAAAATTAAGTTCAATATGATCTTATAGCAAGAAGACGAGTGAAAAATGAAATTAGGAAAGTTGTGCATCTCAGAATGTCAAAATTGGCTACTGGCTACAAGATCATGCATAGTAAAATTGAACATAATTTGAAGAAAAGAAAGCATATGAATAATGGATCAATACCTCACTGTTCTTTTCCATAAGGTTTTGGATCTTTTGTTCAAGCAAAGATTTCTCCTTCAGCACACTGTTATAGTTTTCTTTTGATCCATGCAACTCCTTAATGCATACTTTTAAATCCTCTTGTGTTTTTTTCAACATCTTTGTAAAGAGCATATGGAATAAATGACGCAAGTTGTAACATTCAAAATATATATTTGTTTCAAGTGATAAAGTAACCAGTGAAAATTAAGAATGGGAACCAAGTAAATCTCATAATTGACTTTACATACCTTGGTATCAACACATTCTTCATGATTGTGTTGAACTTGAGAATGCTCTTTAATTCTCATTCTTGCTAGTTCAGCCTCCAAACTACTTTTATCCACCAATGAAGACTATGGATACACATGTGAACAACAGGACCAGTGATTCCACAATTAACATCAATTAGAAGAAAAAAGTAACAATATCTATCTATTCACAAGGGATTACCTGCAATGCAGAATCTTTTTCATCAAATAATGCTTTGAGTTTTTCATAATCACAAGTTAGATCTCTTAGATGTTGCCTCTCTGACTTCAATGATTCTTTAAGCATTTCCAATTCCTCCTGCATCTCTAATTGTTGTTTCTCTCTTGAATGCAACTCTTGTAACAACTGTTGGTGCAGAGGAAGGAGATCATTCCTTAACAAAAATCAATTCACAAAAAAGGTTTTTTTTTAACAAATTCGAAAGGGAAATGTTGTAAGAAAAGAATGTTTATGTACTTCGAGAACTTTGTTGCTTGGTCACTATAATGACTTGTTATCCAAATTAAACATCAGCAACACGTGCTAAATCATGATCAGGAGTTTTTCTAATGAACAACTTCACTAACCTTTTTTTTCTAAAGAACAAATTTGAATACAATCTTCGAGATGTGATCTTATACCAAAGGACAATGGAGATTTGTGCACCATCTTAAAGTTGGTTTTATATGTTCTAACGAATCAACTCGTAGATGCACCAAATTTTGATTTTAAAGATGCCTAGCATGTGACTAGTAGTTGACAAGGTTAAAGAAGTAATTAATGTAAAATTTTTATTTTATGCAAGGGGGTATAGTAAGTGCAGTGTTCTTGCATCAGGTTTGATATATTTGATCAGAATGATGCATGGTAGAGGCAGAGCATGTATAACTTACATTATGCGATAAGCTTGTACCAAGCTATAGAGAGAATGGTACCATTGGAATACAGAAGTGGATTCAATACTATTAATAGAAATCATCATCTGGACAAACCATTTATGATAAAATAGAGCATCAAATGAAAACATATGATCAAGTGGACTACTTACTCTATCAACATTCTTTTGTGATTCTTCAATTGATTTGGACAACTCTTGAATGCGCTTTTCGTGCATATCTAAGGATGGTGCTTTACCAGAATGAGAAAAATCACCCTGAATAGCTCCAACAGTAGCTGAGCGGGCTTTTGCATATCGACGAAGCATCACATCATTTATATGTGTCTGAAGCGCTACACATATTTCCTCACCCTAAAAAACAAATGTTATATATGAAATTTAACATTTTCAGAAAAATATTAAATAGGAAGAACAGAGAGAGCCCACAAGTAACGCAAACAAAATTAGTGGGAAAAATGATTTATACACCAAAACCTGTTTAGTTTCAAACTGAAAAATGTGGAGAACACCAGCAACCCTCATCTTGAAAAATACTGCAGTATTGCTACTACCAAACTGCATAATATCTCTTAATTCGGCAGAGTGCAAGTACTCCTTTGGCACTGGACGGAAAAAATGAACCTAAAACATAAGGAACACTTGATTCATTAAATCCGCCAAATTAAAGTAGATGAGCCCCAAAAAAGTAGAAACATAACCCACAATATGTTTTAACTAACCCCTCGCTTATTAATTCCTAAAATAATTCGTCCAGGTAGCAGGCCTATAGGATCATCTATCTTCCGTACACTGAAGAAAACAGAATTCCCATAAGGAAGAGTTCTCAAGATTCTAAGGAACTGTTGTTTAGCATCATCTTTTGACAAGTGCTCCTGCCAGAAAGCACAAATATAAATAAGCAATGAATGGTTATGATGAATATTAGTAAAAGAATGTTTTGCAAAGGTTCTTTTATAAGAATATTGAAGCGTGTTATTTGGTTTACAATCAAGTCAAAAATCAACAAATGGTAGACACGGAAACATTTCTTGGTATATGCTATGCATGATCATATAGAGGAACATGAAAATAAATGTATATCACATTAAATAAAGTGTCTTAAACAAATAATATCAATCCTTATCCATTAGTTTATAGATGAAGAATAATAGTAGAGCAACATATTTGAAATTCCACAGGGTTATACAACATTTTCATAACAACTTCCACTCAAAAATGATGGCAATTGCTAGCCTGGGGAAATAGGAAAGAAAGACAAATGAGAACAATGTCTAAGTGAAAGGCATGTGTTACCATGGATCGATAGCGAGATATGATGTCAAGCTCCCACTCTCGCATCGAACGTGTAACAGCAATTTGTCTAGGAAGAAATCTTTCAAAAAGTGATATCCACTCACTGCAAAACCATTATCAACTTAGAAGAAATCTACTACCAACCTTTGATTGACAAAAAAAGCTATATATGTTTTCAATAGTGAGGTATGAAACGCTTACATAGATGAATCAGGATGCTCAATACACCCAATCTCAACCAAAATTTGTAAGGCGGACAGCTGAGCAGCATCATCTCTTCCAACAGGATAATTTCCAAGCATATAATCGTGTTGTAACTAGAACATAAATAACATTAATATCACTATTGAAGTTGCAAATAGTTTTCAATCAAGATGATATACCTGTACATACGACAATTGTACAAACATTGGGTCGGCTACAGCTTCATCTGATTCACGGAACAATCGTTTCTTGAATATAAGTTTGCAATGCAAAATCTCTCCTTTACTACGATCCTTAGCTGCCTTGAATTCAGCCAATAAATCGCCAATATACTTGTTATCATCTAAAGCCAAGTATTCCTCTGCATGCATAACAAGATTGATCGGTGGAGTTATGATCAAAATAGTGGACATAATTGCTTGTATTTAATAACTAAAGTTTTTGCATTACTCAAATCTTTTTACCATTTCCAGTATCAGAAGATTTTGAACCATTGACAACTTTTCGGCACTCAAATAAACTGAAACTGGAATAAACTGATAGTTTGATAATTGCAGCAAGTTCCTACAAGAAGAATGTTTCAACTTTTAACAACACATATTAACTTAAAATAAATAATATAGATATTTCAGGTACATATGAAAACCAAATATCACAACAATTAGCCAAAGCCAAGAGCACTTCACATAATTACCTTGAGACATGCTTCCCTAGCCATAATTAAGTCGATTGTCAATTCCACAGCTCAATCGGTTGAATGACTAGTAATTCAATGGCTCTTTATACATTTATTTATTCATTCATTCACTCAGTCACACTGCTAATATAGTGTGTCCTTGTTAGAAAAAATGAATTTAGTCCCCATTCAGATTTAGAAATAATCTAACTTTAAATTGTGTCTTCTGCCGACACTAAATTGAATTATTGTTTGATATTTCTAACATACTAAAGATGTAACATGCTTATAAAACAACAGAAACAAGAGGAAATCTTTGTATGCATTGTTAAGTGTGATTGAAAAATAATTAATGAATGGTGTAAAATCCCCAAATGGAAAAGAAGATAAGAATCCTTTATTACCTCTACAGCATCAGCAACAGTTGTTGCCATGTCATAAGTAATTTCTTCAAAGGTTTCATCTAGAAAAAATACTATTGTTGTAAGCTTTTTGCGAGTCAACAGAGCTTCAATCTCCTGGCGTGCAGGTATGGCTAATCTAGGTCCTGCCTTTACAGAACATTTCAATGCATTCAATGTATTCAAAGCAAGGGTTTGTATGGCAGGCTCATAGTTCAACCCATGAGCCACATAATGAACATATTCTGATAAGTATGCTCCAATATCCTTGCTTGGGGGCATGGCAGAGGCACATATGTACATAAGCTCCCAAGCTTTTTCTAGAGACTTGCTGCAACAATGAGCATTTCAACATTATCAGGATTCCTTTGTCCCTATCAAGATTATCTAAAAACTCAATTATATATTTCAACATGTATTTATCTTTAACGAGATTATATCAGATACCTATCAGGATTATTACGAGTTTGCTTTGAAATCTGGACGAAAAGTTCATCTCGAAGTTCAGAACGCTTCAGAGTATGCTTATAGATTTTTGCAACAAGGTCTACACTTTCTTCAACACTCAATGGCATTATTTTATCAGAAGAATCAATTCCCATGTACTTTAAGATCATCTGGAATAACTTCACAGAACGGCTCACCAGGTCACTGCTTATTTTGAGGAGCGAAGTAGGTATTGGATCCTGCCATACCATAATTTAGCATATCAAAATAAGTTCCAAGGAGAATGTTTCTTTTTATGTCTAAGCTTATGTTGCTCAGCTAAGCTTCACCTTTTGAAAACAAAGCATATCTTCCAACGTGAACTTTTTACGAACTTGAGGACCTACAGATTTTTTGGAGAAAAACCCACGTTTTCCAGCAGATTGGATCTGTCTCTGCATGGATCGCACAAATCCCTCAACCTAAAGAGGAAGGTAAAATATAAGATATTGAGGAGAGACAAGTAAATTAAGTGCAAATAACAAGAGAAACACGTATCATCTTGTGAGAGAGAATTTAAAGTGACCAATAACATGCATGCTAAGTACAAAAAGCTCCAGTGTAAATTGTATTCATTGTTCCATTAATGTAGACTAAAGTTGTCATTTGATTAAAATGATATTATCTGATAGTTTTTCACTATGATGATTTGGTTTGATTGAGTGATTCCTTATGAATTTAATTTCATATGAATATGACGGAAGTTAAATCCAACCAGCTAAAAGTATTTATAACCCAATAAGGCAATAAATCAAACCCAATATATTCAAAACTGAATCAAAATTCTTATAAATTTGAGAGTAGAGATGAATCTTATGTTCTATGATTAAAGTAAAAGGAGAGTGGAATCTCAGAGTCAAAGGTGTTGTAGAAGTAGATCTTGTCACTAGAGACACAAAGTTGACAACAGCCTAGACTCAACACTTAATAACGAATGAGAACAAGTCATCTCACATGGATATACAAAATGACAATGAGGGTGAAACTATTGGTAAATTATATAATTATGTCATAGTTATCTTCCATGTCTCTTGTTCGGTTGCATTGTCTTTGCCTGCCTCTTTTTTTCTCTTCAATTGTATTGATGCTTTCAAGACTCAATTGATAGCAAGAGTCCAACCAATGATGACTTTTCTATATCAAAAGCATTCAAAGATAAAATTTCTTTTGTTCGTTTCATTTCAAATCTTACACGAATTAAATGGGCAATAAATTATCCATTGTCACCATTATAAAAAATAATCCTATACATACTTGTTATGGATCAACATCAGCTTGTTTTACTAAATAAATTATCATATTAGTTGCATATTTTACAATATCAAAATAATTACAAACAAAGTAGAATTCTTTTTCAATATATTTAATAATTTTATTTGAACCTTACAATTCATGATCCAAAATTCACCCAAACAATTTACAATACAAACTTTGATACTGATATAGTTGCCCCCAGGGCGTAGCACAGACGGTGAGCGCATGGTATTTCTGGCGTAATGGTCAGGGGTCGATTCTCAGGAACTGACGACCTGGGGTTTACCCCGCCATGCGC
>JBBMJZ010385903.1:0-15305 GCA_037833815.1 Zingiber zerumbet | reverse complement strand
TTTGCAAGTTCGCTGGAGATCTACATCGCCAGTCGGGGACAGCGGAGCGTGCCACGTCCCCAGCGTCCGTCGACTCAGCGCTCGGACAGGATCATATACAATTCATGGTAAATCATTTCATTTAAGTTCCAATATTTTGTCTATATAAAATTTTGAATGTTATTTTAAATGTGGGAAAAACATATGTTGTATTTGTTGGACGTGAATCGGAAATTTATTATGGCAAAAGGCGAATATGCTCGCCCCTAGCGCCCCCGCCAACCCGTCCCAAGGCCAACACGGATGAGGTAAATTACGGGCGGCTACTAGCCGGGCTATTAGCCTTTGAAATAGTGGTGAATCGGGAATTTATGAAACATGGGTAGAAAATTTTGATCATGTTAATGGCTTTACGGGCGCCATACAATCTTTTAAAAATAGAAAGGGGACACAAAAAACTTTTAAGATATACTTTAATAAAAAAAAATATGTATCAACTTCCTTTGTATCTAGTCGAAATAAAATATTATGTGCAACTTCAAGTTCAAGGTTAAGTTGAAATTTAGAGTGAAAGCTTTCAAATTTCAAAAACTAAAAAAAATATTAAATTGAAAGTCCATAGAAAGAAATAAAGCAACAGTTAGATTCTCTCATAATAAATGATGATGATGAGACATGTTTCAATTGTGACAAAAGGTGAATACGTTCGCCTCAGTGCCCCCGCCAACCCGTCCCAGGGCCAACACGGAGGAGGTAAATCATGGATAGCTACTAGCCTTTGAAATAGTGACGAGTACATAAAGAGACATTATCTCAATTTTACTGAGATTTAAACCCCAAACCTCATTGTGACAGTACCTCATACACTAGCCACTAGTCCGTCCCGAGAGGACTGAGACATATTGTTTCAAGCTATTATATGAGTTGCATTTCAAACATTGATTTTAATTTTAGTTGTTGCAGTTGTTGTGTGTGTATATACATATAGTTCATAATGCTGAAATATTGTGTTATTAATTATATTGTTACATCTAAACTCTGCTCAATTTGACTCATTTACATCCCCATTTGGCTCGGCGCGTTTACCCGCTGATGCTTTTTTGTTTTTGAAAGTAAACGAGGGAAAAAACCAGACAATTGAAACGCTTGTTCATCACATTGTAAATATTTAAGATCAATAATGAGAAGTGAAGCTACGGCGGGTAGAAATTTCAAAATTTCACAAAATCTTTCAGAATGCAATCTTGAATCGAAGTCCAAAGGAACAACTAGACGTGTTTTCTCACGTACACCCAAGGAAATCATATTTGTCATCCACAAAAGCAATGAATGTCAACGATCCTCCCTAGTTAATTGAAAGAGGGGGAAAAAATTGAACAATGGCTCTTTGTCGATGCTGGATATCAAATGTGCAGCACCATTCCAAATAGACGAAATATTTTATCAATTGGACTGGGCAGGATAAAAGCAGTCACAAACCTGTTTCAACCTTGCAGGCAATCTTCTATGTAATCCACTGATTCATTCTATCAGAATAAAACTGTGAAACCAGGCTGATTTTGTCGATGGTACAAGCAGAAATCGTATGATCGAGCAGTGGCAGGAGATGATCCGGGCAGCAAAAATTTACTATGTATCAACCTTCAGATGGAAACCTTTGATCTTGATCCAAATTATTTTAACGGGTGGGAGAAGGAACAGGATAAGAAACTCTTCTCTATGATGCTTCCACCACACATTACATTCAAATCCTCTTCAGTCTCTTGATCTTCACAAACCACACAAAATCAGAACGAATTCCCTAAAAGGTGATCTGCCAGATTGGTTTGAGCTAGTTATTACTGGAAAACCTTGAGCCAAAGAATATGAAAAGAAGCTGTCAGGCAAATCATAGTAGATAGGAAAACTGCAGAGCTATGCATACCAGAGATTTTTATTTGACCCAACAAAGTGAAAATGATATAAAACAGTAGCTGTATGCAATGGCACTTAAGCTTCGAGAAAAAATACAGCTTGAGATATATCATGTTTTTCAAGAAATAAAACAATAACAACAAAAAAGGACAAACAGTTTGTTTGATTGAATGAAATAACTATTTTTATTTAGGGAACAAAATTGGTAAGGGATAGAATAGCAATACCTATATTTCAGTCCGGTTCATGGAACATAGTAGATGCTTTATGAAAATTTTCAGTCTTCATAATAATAAAATATAGCTATAAGAAGCAGCCCTGCCTAGACATACCAACCTGCCTGCCTGACCGGTCCTAGTACCAGCCTGTCCAATCCAACCAACCGTCTGGCACACTCAGCCAGACAGATCTTCCCAGGCCTCTCGCCTGGTCCTAACAGCTTGATCGACCTATTCAGCATGACTAGGCCAAATACACCATGGACAATCTAATATAATTGGTTTGAAGACAATGACAATAGAAATGAATTCCAAGTTATCCCAGGATAAGGATAAATTTTAAACAGAAACAGTTAGAACAACACACTAGTAAAGTAATTCAATTGGTCCATTGTATTGAAAGTAAAGAAGCTTGAAGTGACCCATTAAGGGAGAATTATATATCAACTCTTAGATAGCTAATCCAAATATAACAATTAGAGTTGTGAAAATAAGTAGCACGACATTTCCTCAACTAGCAAAAGAGGTGCATTTTTTTCCAACTGAAACAATAATCAACTCCGCCCATTACGAACCACTCAAGGCTAATCCCAAGCCTGGATAAAGGAGAAAAATTACGTTAAGCATTAAAATTAAAACTATGACAAATATTTAATGAATAGATTTATTAAACTATTGTATTACTACTAGATTATTCCCCGGAAGGAATACGTTGTAGGGTCCGACTGTAACGTCTCGGCAAGGACCGCTACATCTCCATAACTCGGGTGTAGTGCTAAATATGCAAGAGCTCATGTTGCAAAGTTCAACTATAACGTATCGGCAAGGACCGCTATATCTCCATGAGAACTTGGGTGTAGTATTGAATCGACAAGAGTTCTCACACCATAGGTAGGATAAAAACAAATATAATAGAAAAACTAATAGTCTAAGATTTAGAACATTGAACATAGGAACCATTAAATCAATGAAGGTAGTAGATACGATGATTATGAGAAAAGTTGTAGGAGTAGTTAGAAAAGAGAGATCGAATTAAAGCCTTTAAGATAATAGTGGCGAAAGAAATTATAAACATAAATGAATTAGTGTAGTAGAATTAGATGAAGCTATCAAATTAAGGTTTTGGGACAACTTAGATAAAGTATTACAATGCATTCTGCCAAATGAAATGATTTTAAAAAGAGGTGATATAAATGGGCATGTCGGAATGAAAATATAAGAGGGTGCATGGAGCTTATGGGTTTGGAACGAAAAATAAAGAAGAGAAAATTATATTAGATTTTGTGATAGCATATGACTTTATATTAGCTAATATTTTTTTTTTAAGAAAAGAAAAGAACACTTAGTCACATTCAAAAGTGGGAATAATAAATCGTAAATTGACTTTCCTATGGTTAGGAAAAATGATAGAAAGATTTGTAAAGATTGTAAGGTCATCTCTCAAGAAAGCTTAACTACCCAACATACATTAATAATGTTGAATATACGCCTCAAGCATAATATCAATAAAAAAAATATATCCGAAAGTGGGTGAAAGTTATGGGATGGGAAATAAAATATATTTAAGGAGAAGGTATAAGTATAAGTATTAGGTGAAATATATAATGGCTCTAATACAACATGGGATAAGATGGTATCAAAGTTGAAAATAGTAGCGAAGAGTGTACTCAGTAAGTCAGAGGGACATGCGCCACTAAATAAGAAATCTTGGTGGTGAAATGAGAAAGCATAAGAGAAAGTGAAGAAACAACGAGCCGCTTATAAGAAATTATATATTTATAAGAATGGAAAATTTAAAAAAATATACAATAGCAAAAAAAAAAAAAGAGGCTAAGAAAGTAGTGAATGAATTAAAAAATGAAAATTTTGAACAATTATATCAAAAATTGGATACAAAAGAAGGAGAAAGAGACATTTATAGAATAGCTTAAGTGAGAGAAAGGAAGACCAAAGATATTATTCAAATAAAATGTATTAAAGATAAATGTAATAGGGTACTAGTAAACGATAAAGAAATAAAAGAGTGGTGGAATTAGTATTTTTATCAACATTTTAATGAAGGTCTAGGTGACCAACTTAGATAATTTAAATAAGTCAAATGAGTATAAAAAATTAAATCTTTATTAGAACAAGCTTTAAATGGGATGTACAATGGAAAAGTCGTTGAAGCATATAATATTCCGATAGAGATATGGAAGAATCAAGGAAAATAAGGTATTGAATGGCTTACAAAATTATTTAATATAATATTGAAAACGAAAAAAATGTCTAATCAATCAAGGGTATGTACTCTAATTCCCTTATATAAGAATAAGGAATATGTATAAAATTGTGCAAACTATAGAGATATTAAACTAATGAGTCATGTCATGTAACTTTGGGAAAAAGTAATAGAAAAAGATTAAGGAAGAGATTGACCGAAAATCAATTAGGATTCATGTCTGGAAGGTCGACAATAGAAACTTTATATCTTCTAACAATTAATTGAAAAATATCAAGAGAAAAAACAAGATCTACACATGGTATACTTACAAAAATCTTATAATAGAGTAGAAATTATATGGAAAATTTTAAAAAAAGAGGTAGTAACATAACATATATTGAACTAATTAAGAATATGTACAAGGATGCAACGACAAAGTAAAGACTTTAAGTAGAGTAACTGAAATATTTCTAATAAAGATAGGATTACATCAAAGCTCAACTCTAAGTCTCTATCTTTTTATACTAATTATGAACAAACTCACTACATACATTCAAGATACAATACTATGGTGCATGTTATTTGCAAATGATATTGTTTTTGGTAGATGAAACACGTGAAAGAGTAAATGCTAAAGTAAAATCTTGGCGGGAAACACTAGAAGGAAAAAGTTTCGAGCTTAGTAGAATAAAGGCAGAATATATGGAATTTAAATTTATCAATAGTTAAGATAAGAGATGATGAGTTACCTGGAACCGAGAACTTTAAATATTTAGGATCATTTTTGCAAAACGATAGAGAGATTGAGAAAGATGTCTTGTATAGAATAGAAGTAGAATGGTTGAAATGGAGGAAAGCGTCGAGTGTTTTATGTAATCATAAGATACCTCTAAAACTTAAAAGAAAGTTTTACAAAACCGCAGTTAGACCTAATATGTTATATGGAGCTGAATGTTGGGATATGACTCAAGCACATGAGCAGGAGATGAAAGTTGCAGAGATGAGGATGTTAAGATGGATGTGTGGCCATACGAGGATGGACATAGGACTGCAAATGAACCAAGTGTTCGTAAACAAGCAAGGTGTTCAACCTGGTAAGAACTTGTTTATGTTCGTTCAATATACACAGGATTAATTAAACAAACAAGTTTGAACACATATGTGTTCAGCTTGTTAACGTTCATGAACAATGTTCACAAACCATATTCATTAATAAAACTCTTTTCAATATACCAAATAAATAATAAATAAAATAAAATAAAATAAATTTAATTATCAAGCTCAATAACCAATAAAAAACTAAAAGTTTCAAACAATCAAATAAGCTTGAATTGAGAGCTCGATAACATCTAAACGAACCAAGCTCAAGCCAAGCTTCAAACAAGCTTAAGCTCATAAAAAATAAAAACAATCAATTCAAAAGCTTGGTTCTTTTTAAGCTTGGCTCGACTCGTTTACAGCCCTACACGTACAGAATAAGAAATGAGAGTATTGGAGAGAAAGTCAGAGTTACATCTATTGAGGGAAAACTCCGAGAGACACGCTTAAGATGATACGGGCATGTACTTAGATAACATATAAATGCTCTAGTTAGGCGATGTGAAACTATAGCAAACGCACATATCAAATGAGGAAGAGGAAGACCAAAAAAGACTTGGTTAGCAATAATAAAACAAGATAAATTTATTTAACTATAGATAATGATATATTAGGAGATAGAGCTCAATGGCATAAAAGGATTTATATAGTCGACCCCACCTAGTAGAATAAAGCTTGGTTGTTGTTGTTGTTGAAATAATAATCAATCTCTCAATGTGTTTCTTCCTCTCATCAAAGTCAAATTAGAAAGCAATGTACATGACAACTTAATTATCACAATCCATCTTCATTGGTACTAGAAACATTAACTTTGTCAACATACAACTTTGTTGGCACTAAAAACATCATTTAACTTTGCCAATAACTGCTTGAGTTAGATAAGCTCCCATATAAGAAAAATAATTGCTCAGTGTTCTACCTTTACATAGAACCTCAATGCAATAGTTAGCTTCTTGATCTTCAAAGATATCAAGTGCATTCAAAAAGAACACAATATCTTTATTTGAATTTTTTAAAAAGTAATCAAACTGCATCTATATATTCCATGCATCTATAAATCCCACAATTTGTATGTAGCCGTGGCCATAATATTTGAGACTCATTCTCGAAGGATCCTTGAGATGTAGTAGAATTCGCAAGGCTACTTTCCAATTGTCCTAGAATGAAGACTCAAGAAATTAACTAATCAAGCTTATTGCAAAAGAGATATTGACCCTGTGTTTGCAAAGTAGTTCATTTTTCCAACTAGCACCCCCCCCCCCAACACACCCTTTCCTCTATTTTAGCATCGATATGACATTAGGAACAAACTCAACTCAGGCCTTTTGGACTAAAGTCCTAATTGTTGCTAGTGGTGTTGGTGTTGAAATTTCTAGAGGAGAAGACTATAGAGATGTAGTGGGCATAGAAAGAATTGCCGTAGGAACAAAAATGAAATTCCCAAATAAACTTGGGACTTCATTAGACTTGGATGTACGCAATGTGGTTGAAATGAATGGTGTACTAAAAGAAGATTGTATCTGCAAAATAAAGGCATATTGCAACGAGGAGAATAGCATTGATACTCTGTGTGTGAGAATGACTAAGAAAGATGAACATGATAAATCTAAGAAATAATTTCTCTACCAGAAGGCAAGAATTGAACAAAGCAGCAAACCAGATACACAGGACAGAAGTAAAGGGAATAATAAGGAACGAGAATGGCAAAGGGAACTTCACCATGAAGGTTTGAAGAAGGCATATAATACTTATAAGGCAGTATGCAATAAGAATAATGTCACCCGGAATTGCAGGTGAACCTTCATATGAAGCAGCAAGGTTTTGGAATCTCAATAACTGCATCTTCTTCTCTTTAAACCTCTGTAATTGATCTGTTGTCAAATCGGTTTCCACCAAAATTTTGTTTCCCTCTAGCTGAACCTTAATCCAAACTAAGTTCTGCACCAAATCCAGTCAACAAATATTTTATTCTTCTTTGCAACTATAGTTATCGTTATTCATGGCTGGAGTGCTTCTACCTCCCGTCTTTCATTATTTATGGCTGGAGTGCTTCTACTTCCATTGATCTGCAGATTTCTAGATTGGTTTGCATATTTGCATTCCTTCCATACGATTTCTTATTGGTTCTTCAGAAATCCATTGATTAGTTTCTGGTCATATCTCCTGCAAGTGTTTTGAATTTGAACTGATGGATGAGTTGTAATTATAGACATATGGCCTTCTTGGAAATAAGCTTTCTACCTTTAGTGTACCAATCAAGGAGTATATATAGTTCCTTCAGTTCCAAGCTTATCAAAATTGATGTCCCAAGACCATAACTCTAGTTGATAGGTAACTCTGATGCATGCATGTTCTATAGGTAATATAAATAAAAGGTCATAAATACACAAATTGTATAATTAAGTTTAAGGCACTATTTAAAATATATCTTTTAAACAAATTTGCTATGAATGTATAGTGTTCATACATAAAGGGAAGCCTAGTGTATGAAGTTTCCCACAATGCAGGGTTCCGGAAAAGCGTCGGACCACATTGGATCTATTATATGCGGTCTTACCCCGCATTGCAAGAGGCTGCTTTCACAACTCGAATCTGGCACATGGCGACAACTTTGCTATTCCGTTCATACTTCTATCAAATCATTCAATCCTATAAATGGATTCCTAAATCCACATTTTTATTGGTTTATTATACATGTTCAATAAAATCCCTAAAGAAGCTAAGGCCCATTCAAGGACTACTTTTGAGATTAAATATTATAAGTGGGTTCAAATCCCATGCCTGACTCAAACTTAACAAGCCTTTCAATCTACAAGCTTGAGTGTGAAGTTTTAAGCCCACTTGATCTTTAACTCAATTTGAGGTAAATAAGTTTTCATTTAAAAAATATTTGAATAATTGTTCCTAACTCCATTTGGCTAGATGGCAGACCTCGGTATAAAAGGTGATTATTTATCCTCTAATTCAAACAAATCATATTTTTCCTAGCCAAACATGACATGCTTCTGTGAGTTAAAGAAACAAGGATGATGAGAACTAAATGAGAGAACACAATCTGTCATCAGGGCTTTCATTCGTTATGGATTATCCTAAAGTTCACACAAGTAGAAGCAAAGAATACAGCAAAATGGAGTTTCTTTGCAATCCACTTGTTTCATGGAGAAAGAATACAGAAGTCAGTTTATTATTCTCAAATTAAGGTTAGGCGATGATGATGACAATAAAGAAAAGGAGGAAAAAGGATATATGATGTCAACAAAATAAATGCAGCTCCTTAAAGCAAACTATTGAATGATAATACCATTTCTTCTCCTAACCAAAGAGTCCAAGAGGCTCAGCAACTACATAGCTCATCTTAGTATCCTGTGGCACATGCTCGACTCAACCAACAAGTGGATTAGAGCATGACAAACTTTGCATTTGGGTTGGTTGGGACTTGAGGATGCAAGTAGCAAGCCAATTATTTATGATCCTATGGGCCAACCAAGGCATATAGTTGGGCCTGTACAACACAACACATAGGTCCTTCTAAATATTGATATAAATTCATGTAATTTCAAACAGTTAGTAGTATATCTTCTGTTTTGAATTTTACTACTACTACTGAATGTAAAGTCTCTTAGATTACAATAATGACCCTCTCTTTTTGAAGAGCCAGTCATTTTCTCATAGATTAATTCATCATCAGTTTGACCAAATATAATAGTCGGTGATCATAGCTTTTTTCACCTACAAATACCACAAAAAAGTAGGAAATTTTCAATGAAAAAGAGTCATTCCTTGTAAACAATTTATAGATAAAAAATAGAAAGTTAGGCATACCAAGTGCAGAATCCCTGAATAATTCTTTTAAATGACACTTTGTAAGGGAGTAGACTTCCCCCATGGCATCATTCAAATATAAAACTTAAGCCTTCTGTAGTGCACTGAGCTAAACTAGCTTCAGATTATAAAGAAGGCTTATCGTTCTGATAGCACTGTTCAGAAACTGACACTCTGTTCCAAGAACTCAACCTTTGCGAGCTGTGTGAGTTTTCCATCCTTCGTCCAATTTCTGATATCATAAAATCAGTTCCTACATTGCCCTGTGACGCTCGAGTCTCCTGAAAACTTTGCCTCAATCTATCATTGGACAACATGATGCATATACGTTGCTGTATTGCACGTCGACTCAAAACAGTTGATGGTCCAACACCATGGGGCTGAGATATAGAACTGCTATTTTCCACTGATCTTGGAGAAACATTCAGATCAATTTCATGGAAATAAGGTTGACTTGATCTATGAAAATTTGTATTACCACAAGGGGTTGAAACCTCTGTTTCAATGAGACTGCCTAACATGTCAATATTGCCAGCTGCTTGATCATCCCCAAAATCTTGATTTTGCAAGTATGATGAATCATCAACTGCAGATTTACAACACTCGCAGTACCAATTGCCTTCTGGCACTTCCCTCCCAAGACCAACACAATATGTGTGAGCAGGCGAATCACAGATATCACACAACAACATGAGAGTATCATCTCCACCTTGATGGCATTCTATGCATACCACATTTTCGTATGGATCCAGCATTCGCCTTATTTCTTCCTCAGAAGGTTGATAAACCTTCGCCAACAAACAAAAAACAACATATGAAATATTTAATTAGAAAATGGCAAAAGTTTAATGTAAATAAGAGAGAGAGATGGCAATAACATACATGCAGAATAATGAGATTCAGTCTAGCAACAAAGAAAATAGAAATGTATACAAAATAATGTACATTTGTTATATTGTAGTCATACATGACTGTAGTGCACCAGAGAAATAAAATAATCAGTTAGCGTCAGTAGATATTAAGAACACCCAGAATTTTCTCACAATCAACTGTACTTGATCAAATCAATTTGTAACTTCCTTTTGTGGATCCTTATTATATACAGAAAAAAATATATATATAATTCAAATAGTTCCTAAGAACTTAATCACTATAAACAATCCTTAAAAACATTGAGTTATACCAAGATATTTGAGACTGATTCTTTTCAAAACTATTTTTGACTCAATCAATTCAACCTAACATATGATTGAATCAAGAAGATGACCAATATGTGGTTAAAATGCAGTTAACCAAAACAATTGTTGTTAGATAAACTTTTCCTTAAAGCTATTGCAAAATGAATTGAATACCTACCTGATCACGCTTTTCAACTTTGATAACTGCTTTCCTTAACCCGAACCCTGGATCTGATCTTGAGGACTTGGTAATGGTTCCAAACCTCCTCTTGCAAACAGGACATCGTGACTCTACCTTTGACCACTCCATTATACATGGAAAACAAAAAAAATGAGTGCAAGAATTCAACACTCCTCTAACTGTTGTTCTATGTTCCTCTGTCAAGCAAATACCACACAATGGCTTCCCTGATTCCTCATTTTCTTTCTCCTTACCTTTCTCAACGCTTTTTATTCGAGCAACTATCCTATCTGTCTGTAGCAGATTCACAATCCCACTACTCCCCAGATCCCTCAACGCATGCTCAGAAATGTTATAATCACCATCTGAACAAGATTCTGATTCCTCAAGTGACACTTTTTGCCTTCTTATTGCAGAACTTTTAGTCTTCTGGATACTCCTGCTCTTGTTCCTCGGTTCATCCAACATAATGGTCTCCTCTACAAAATCATCATCAGAACTTACAAAATCAAAATCAGGCGTATCTGACTCCTCCAACAATTTCTTCTTGGTGTCCTTTGATGTTGAGTTCATCTTCCTCCTTGCTTTCTTGGTTGTCTTGGTCTTTCTACTGGCAGCAACACAATCTTTCACAATAAAATCATCATCATGCTCAGATCTCTTCTGGCATCTGTTTCCCCTTTTCTTTTGCCTTGAAATCCATTGCTCCTGCATAATACCACCCTTCTTCATTTGTCCTTGCTTTTTCAATACAGAAGGCATTGAGACTTCCTCATCAACAAGATCCTGCTCATCAGGTGAGAAATCCTCATCCTTTTCATCTTCCTCCTCCATCTCCTCTTCCTCATAATCTGAACCTTTGGCCTGTTGGTTGTGAGGTTGAGCTGCTGGTGAATTTCTGTTCCTCCCTCTCTTTCTAAGCGATAAAACTTCTTTTTCATCAGTTTCTTCTTCTTCCTCTATCTCCTCTTCCTTATACTCTGAACCTTTACTCCTTCGGTGGTAAGATCTAACTCGAGATGCATTTCCGTTCCTTCCCCTCTTCCTGAGAGATAAAATTTCCTTTTTTCCATACTCTTCTTCTCCCTCCATCTGCACTTCATCGTAATCTGATCTTTTGGTTTTCTGGTAGCGAGATCTAACTGCACGTGAATTTATGTCCTTTCTCCTCCTCCTCCTAAGAGATGGAATTTCCTCTTCTTCTTCTTCTTCTTCTTCTAATTCCTCCTCCTCCTCTTCTTCCTCATCCTCGGCCTTATAGTCATCGTCGTCGTAATATGAAACCCTAGGTTTCTTCACCGCCCTCTTTTTGGCTCTAGAAAAGCACTTCAGACGTTTGGGTCTCCGCCCCAACGAGATCTCATCGTCCTCATCGAGCTTAGCCGCCGGCCGATTAACATCATCGGAACCGCTGGTGGACCCCCCAAACTCGAACTCTTCCTCAGAAGCATCGGACGCGTCGAGGGCTTCATCAGAGCTCTCCTCCTCATCATCTTCCTCCTCCAAGACATACTCCTCATCGTCCTCATCATCGGAGATCTTGGATCGGTGGAGGTGCCTCCCGCCCGGCGCGGCGCGCTTGTAGATGACCCTCCCACCGCTTGCCATACCACCTACTACAACGCCCCTTCTCCAAAAAAAAAAAAAAGTGCGAAATTGCTGAGAAATTCCAGCCCAGCAAAGATCTCCCTACGGCAAACAGATGAGGTTGGAAGCAACCGAAGCTGTCCCCATATGCTTTGGCCTTCGCTTCGTTCTTGCGGCAATACTGAATGAAGAATCAATATCTTAGGAATCAATAAATCGCTAGAAGTGGGCTTACTTTTGCGGTCGCCGTACCCTGTTCTAGAAAGAGGAGACGGGGTTGGCCGGCGGTGGCGTGGCGACGTCGATGTGATCGACAAGAAGGTGAGCACGGCCCGTGTTGCACGGGAGATTGAAAAACGAAATGCGTTGTCGTCCAGGTAAATATAATAGTGGAACAGGTTGGCACGAGATTTTTGAATTCTTGCGATACAGGATAAGATAGTGGTTAGATGGGCATTTTATCAAGGGCAGGTTTGAAAATACCTAAAACTTTACAAATCTTTTCGAAATATCATTTAGGTGGCGTCCGATTTTCTTTTATGAATCGGAATAGGAAGACGTATCATAATATTATAGAATAGGAATAGGTATAAGTTTAGATATCATTCTTAAAAATAATGTTAATAATATTTAGTTAGTTAAATATCTTCAATCGGAATGAACCTATATTTTTTTTACCCTTAGAGGAAAATAAGAGAAAAAATTAAATAAAAAAGAAAATTGAATGTGAGAGAAACATATGATGAGAAAGAATGATGAAAGAGAAAGCATGAATACCACATGACTTTTTAAAACTCTATAAAAATCTAATTTGGATACCATTAGATTTTTATAGAGTTTATAAAAGTCCAGATTCTAGACTTTTAAAATCCACAAAAGTCATTCAAAGTAATTAAAAGTCCAACATTGAATACACCCTCTATAAAAACCCAATTTAGATACCATTAGATTCTATAGAATTTATAAAAGTCTAGATTAAATACACCTAGACTTTTAAAATTCACAAAAGTCATTCAAAGTAATTAAAAGTTTAACATTGAATACACCCCATCAGCTGATTTTGGTGAAAATCAAATGGACTTAGAAAACTCTGAATGATATGAAATAAGGTCTTATGTGTTCGTCTAGTTATCCTAATTATATAAATATCATCAAATATTTATTTGATCTACTATATTGAGAGCAGTAGTTTTTTTAATATAAAATGTGTCCAAAAAATCTAATTTATTTTTAAAAATCACTGCTTTTACTATATTACGTCAAATTTATAATTGAGAAAATAAGTATAATCATAAAAATTACTCAAATTCATGAAATATGGTTCCATGTCATTCTAAACTCTTTAATTCATCAACTGATTTTGACATATGAATCTAAAGAGTTTTTTTGGTCAAAATTGAATGATGAACCTAGAAAAATTAGAATGATATGAAAGCATATCATTTATCCGTAAATATTAATTTAACTCAATATATTAAAAATAATGATTTTAAAAAATAATAGATTTGACTGCTATAATTATAGCAATCGACCAGGAACAATATTGAAGATAAAAAAATAGATACATGATTTAATACTTTTAAAACTAACTATATAATTTTAATATTTCTAAAACTTTCCTACTGTGTAGCTAAACAAACGTTGATTTTGAAAATTGTATAAACTGTACTTTCAATTTATTGAATGGGCGAAAGAAAAAAACCTTCTATTTAATATAAAAAGAAATTAAGGATTTTTAAATAATAGAATATAATTTATTTGATCATTTATTCATCGTTTAGACTCTGTTTACCCATTTCAAAAAGAAAAAGAAAAGAAATTTCAAATGAAAGACAAAAATAATAATAATAATAATAATAATAATAAGATGAAAAAATAAATATTGAATTCATGGCTCGCGTGAGGCAGTCATCCGTGACTCGTGCGGTGAGAGCAGAGTTCTCTACTAAAAAGGAAATATTACTTGTCACTAAAAAAAAAATTAAAAAAAAAATATTCGATAGATTCAAAAATTATCCGTCTATTATTTTTATAATAAATAAATAGTAATTGTTTTTATAAAAAAGATATTAAATTTTTTTTATAAAATAAAAATTTTACTTAAGTTTTTAAATCAGTCAATTTCTCTATTACTATATCTAAATTTTAAAATAAATAACTCATTTTATTAAATTTAGACAATTACTTTTTACTACACATTATATTAATTATCTTAAAATTTTTATTATTTTTAATTTTTTATTATTTTTTTATCTTTCTTTATTTTTTATTATTATATTTATAGAATAAGTAAAAGGAAAGAAATTGAAAAAAAATGAACAGAACAAGAGAAATTAAAAATAAATATTATTTTATTTTTAGATTAAAGGTTTCATTATCTAAATTTAAATAATCATTGTTCATTACATCTAAATTTAGAAAATAGTTAGGGTAATTAATATAAATATTTTTTTTAGATATTCTATGTAAAATTTAAAATAACAACTCTTGCATTTAAAAAATGATAATAATTAACAAAACTAACTTAAGCGGCATCTAATTAATGTAGCTAAATTGAGATTAATATGAAACATAAGTGTGTGCCGATTAATAAGGGAACCATGTTAATGTAGCGATTGATTATTGTGACGAGCTTTAAATGGCTTGTTGGGTGAAGAATCCGATTGACACAAACGCTTCGATTAAAATGACAGTGAATTAAATTAACGTGGGGTATCGATACGAACGCTTCTGAACGAATTACTTGGTCGCTGTAGTAGTTCGTTTATGAGTTTCCAGTCTTTTGGAATGTAGTAATGAACAAATTTGATTTCTCTTTAAATAGTTGAATTCTCATGAAAAGGTTTAAAGAATGGCTTTTATTTTCATTACCATTAAAAATTTGATAAATTAAAACAAAATCTTCAATCACAGCTAGGGGTGTAATCGAGTCGAGCCGAGTCGAACTCTTGAATGTTTGAGCTTGACTCGTTTATAATCGAGACGAGCTCGAGCTTTATTTAATGAATATATTCATGATTTATGAGCTTATTCGAGCTTTTATGAGCATAAACGAGCTTAATAAATTTAGATTATAAATTTAAATATTTATTAAAAACTAAATTATATATTTATATAAAATTATA
>JBBMJZ010385895.1:0-15305 GCA_037833815.1 Zingiber zerumbet | reverse complement strand
TTCGTCGGGCATGACAAAGGGTGTGTTAAAAAAAATAATGATCCCAGTTAGCCTTATTGACTATCTCTGGGAGTGACCGATCTGGTCCCACGGAAGTTTTTCATCGGGCAGGGTAAATCGGAAAGTGTATGCGGCGGCTAGTCCAGAAACCCAATATCTTTTGAATACGCTTCTTATTTAGAGGAGAAATTTCTATAAATACATCGTAGCTAAGGTTCAAGCTGCGAATACTTAGATGACAATTTGAATATCTTACTACGACACCCTATCTAAGGGACAAGCATCCATAATTAGAGCTCCTTGTCTAAATGGCTCTAATGAGGGGTCCCTCATTTCTGATAATAGCGACCCGCTTCTTCCCTTTTTTTTTTTTTAATTATTTTTAATTAATGTTGCCAATTTAGTTTTTTTTAAAACAATAAAATATTAAAAAACAATTGTTTATGATAAAATGTAGGATCCATAAAGATGTTATTGGAAGTTTTTTTTTTAATTAATAGTGGAGAGATATATTAGGATTTTACTTTTGACATAGTGCGGATATACAAAGGAAGAAATTCATAGATGCCCTTATAATCACTTGCTGAGCGTAATCATCTTAATTTTGTATATTAAAATAGCAAGTGGCCAGCGGCAGCGTTCACTTGACTCCGACTAACGACACTTTGTACGAGTCTCTCCTTTCCCCACACGTCCTGCCTTCTCCGTTGCTGGTTGGTAAATCCCTTCTCCACTTTTCCCCCTGCGCTTGGTTGGAGCTACTGCAGCCGCCGGCCGACATCGAAACTGTTCCCTTGGGATCGGGTGATGCAGCACGGTATGAACTGATCTCCGTCTCCGCCTTCGATGCTCTTTTGTTTTCTCATGCCTTCGTTGACTTCAGTTCTCTTCTCGGTCTATCGCCTTGTACGACCTTGAGGAGTTTGAGATCCGAGATATCGTGGCGCGGGTTGTTTCTTGGAACGGAAAGATGTTCTTTGTATTTATGTGTTAGCACTTTGCGTCACCTTGGATTTTTCTAGTGCTTTTCGGAGGAAGTAGAATTAGGATCACATGTTTCCCCCCCTTTTTTTTTTTAATTAAAAGCATTTAGTGACGTTTTATTTTGCTGAATTAGTTTACGGTTTGTGGTTGCCTTATCCTATTTAACAGTGGAATTTACTTGAAGACGGAATTTTTAGATTGAAGTTAGGAACTCTATTTGAATGCTCCGGCTAGTGCTAGGTTGAATTACTGACATCTAGTTCACTTTTATTCACGTACGTACATTTGGAATTGATGGAATTAGATGTCTCTTTGTTTCTTTCACTTGCTAGTTTGGCAAATTGATCATTGGTCTGGTTCTAGGTTTCGATATCGATGTGCTTCGCCAAGAAGCTCAGAAACGATGGCTGAAAGCTTCTGAAGTTCTTTTCATCTTAAAAGATTATAAGCGCTATCCTCTCACTCCAGAGCCACCTCACCTTCCACCTAGTAACAAATGTTTTTTGTACTTGTGGAATTAGCATTTTTTATCAATGTCCCGTTCCTATCATTTAACATTGTTCTACCATCTGCAATCTGCTTGGTTTGGCAGGTGGTTCTTTGTTTCTTTTTAATCGTAAGGTACTTAGGTTTTTCCGTAAAGATGGACATGCATGGCGGAGGAAGAAAGATGGAAGGACCATTGGGGAAGCTCATGAGAGGCTTAAGGTTTGTTGAAGAACCACTCCCTGTTTTTATGAATAGCTTGGCAGTTTTGCTTCTATTGCACTGCAAATATTATGGAACTAGTTATTGTTGACTAGTTGGAAGCAATCCAAGGGTGAAAGGTGAATTGTTTGCTAATTAGGAATATAGTAGTCAAATTTGTGTTCAAAACTTTAGGATCTTATGATCCCAAATGACAAACGATACAATCCCAAGTAGGATCTAGATTAGGTTAGGATCTTATGGACCAACGATTCAATCTTAGGCCTGCTTACCGTATGCACATTCAACTAGACATTTAATGGTTGATATTAAAAGTTACTACATACTATATAAATATGGAAACTAAGAATTTTAATGTATGTTTTTATATATTTACTATCAGAATAATGTTATTTTTGTTTTATTATATGTCATTGATAATTTTAAAAATGTTTATAATAATATATATTGAAAACTAATATAAATTATAAAAGTCAAATATAAATCTAAAATAATTTAATTAAATTGTTGGACCTTACAATTGTGCACTCCAATCCTATGATCCAAATCAATAGATCTCTTCTTGTTCCTAGGTAAGACCTCATTCAGGACAACCTGAGTTAGGATTAGTATATGTTGTACTTTGTTCCACATGTTAGGAAGAGAACTATGTTCTTTTTCATTCCATAGCTTAGGAAAAGAGTTATGGTTTCCATTCCACCGTTTAGGAATACACCAAGAACAATTATGCATGACATCATGCAGACACCTTCCACATTTTGATAGGTTTATGGAACTCAAGTTGCTGCATCATGAGCAGTTTCCAACATTTATAAACTTTGATTTTCCATTTGAATTATGGAAAATTTGCAGAAGACACCATTACCCCAGTATAGACTATAGACTGTAGATTGCATCACCTTCAACATGATTGCTATGTTTACAGGCCACTGGATGCAACATTAGACATTTAATTTTCATCCTATTTGTGGGAATTTCTCCTACTTTTTGGATTTAGATTCAGTAGGTGAGAATATATGAATACCATAAAAACTAAGAATGTATTGATACCATATTTTATGTGCAATACTTTAGTTTCAAACCTATTGGCAAAATCAAAGCAGCCAAATTATTTATAGCAGATTACTATATTAAATGATGAAAGATCTACACCAACTATCCTTCATCCATAAGAATAAATGATGAAAGATCTACACCAACTAAAAGTACTTTGGACAATTTGTTAATAATTGATTTGGGAATGGGGCGGGGATGGGGAATCCCCGAACCCATGGGTTCAGGTTCGGGGAATCCCCGAACCCGAAAAAATAAAAACGGGGCAGGAATAGGAATGGCAAACCCACCCCCGCCCCCGCCCCGTTGTCATCCCTACTATAAATTCACATCTAAAGTTAATAATATAGTCTTATTTTTTATTTGTTTTGTACGATTGGCACATAGATATTGGAATTAATTTACAATAGGTATAAAAAAATCTCGTTGATCTCTCCTATGTAAAAACCACTATACTATGAAAAATGTACCGTTTAGAATAAATAATATCTGGTAATTATTTTAAGGTGTTCATTTGCAATTCCAAAATTCCAACCTGCTTCGCGACTCACGAGTCACAGCAGAGTAACAACCAGTGACAGCGATGGGAGAGCGAAGCACGTCCACAAGTGGAGCAGGAGGCCTCTTCCTGGCCTCCCTGCTGTTCGCGGCGGTTTCTGCCACCGCCCTCCGCTTCGAGCTCGAATCAGGCTTCACCAAATGCATCTCCGAGGACATCAAGCTCCACGAAGTCGCCGTCGGCAAGTACTCCCTCGCCAGCCTCTCCGATGACGTCCCCCTCCCCGACTCCCACAGGGTCTCCGTCAAGGTCGCCCTTCCACTTCTTTCCAAACCTATTCCATCCACCCGCCTGTTTGATCTATAGCTCCTTACCATTGGTGGATGGATCGCTAGGTTACCTCACCGTACGGGAACAGCATTCATTACGCGGATCAGGTGGATTCGGGCAACTTCGCCTTCACCTCGAACGAGGCTGGCGACTACCTTGCATGCTTCTCGGCCCACGATCAAAAGCCCCCGGTCAGGATGGCGGTGGAGTTCGAGTGGCGGACCGGCTTTGCTGCCAAGGACTGGACTGGCGTTGCCAACAAGGGGCAGATTGAGGTAAGGAAACTGCATTCCCTTTCCTTCTTGATATAATGCACTTCAAGTGTTGCAGAACTCTTTAATTATTCTATTGTTTCAGCTCGTACGAAATAGATATGACTTTTTCCTAATCTTGAAATATAAATGAACTTAATGATCTCAATGTGCTTGAATTTGAATGTAGATTTTATAGAATATGTTCTGATTGGAGCAAACAAGAATAGGTTTTCCTGTTAGCTAGGTTCATGCAGATATTACATAGCACAAGATAGAGATCGTCAAACCACAAAGAACGATGCTATGATTATTTCCTGGTGGTGTTGAAAAGTTATGTTAAGAAGGATCATGGTAATAGCACATACAGTTTGTATAAAATGCTCAAGGTGCTCTCAGCCTGGCATGTGAGTTTCTATTTTAGGACCTACATCATCCCATATATAGATGGTTCCTGTTTAGGAAGCTATAATAGTACGAACTGAGAAACAAGATCTTCAAAACATCACCACTGTGGTTTTTGTGTAAGAGTTCATCGATCATGGATGCAAAATTGATGTCAATTCTTCTATGCAGCTGTTTTACTGAAGCTCAAATGAATAACTAAATCCTCCTGGTTTTAGTCATGTTACTATCAATTGAACTACTCACACATTAGGATCAAGTGAGCTACCCACACATTGAGAACATGATTACTTGTATGACTAAGTTTGGGTTCCCTCCCTTGTCATAATTGATACAGTTTTCTAGTCATTTTGGAGGTTGTTTATTGACAATGTATTGCTAGCAGAAGGAGCTTATCCTAACTAAGTTTTAGCCTATGAGGCCATGACGGATTTGGTTTTGCAAAGGATTACTAATTTGGATATGGAAGTGTGAATCTAGCATCCTCAGTAACATGATCATACGTTGCGGAGTGGATCAAATCTGATATGAAACCCCTATCATCTATTGGAAGTCAAATCACTTTCAGAAGATGTCCAAAAGGTGTAATTGCACCTAAGAGTGTACTCAATTAGTTACGAGGGATAAGGCCCGGCATCAGCAGTCTGGCTTTATGGAATAAGGACAAAGAATCCAAATGGCTTTTGCAACAAATTCAGTTTACACTTTAATGCGCGAAATAAAGAACAAATTCAATTCTTACTAGGGAAATATATGAAGGCTATATTTGCAAACCAGTTGCTTCAAATAACAAGCCAAAGTGGTCACCTACTAATGTTTTTGGATGTCCAAATTGGCTATGTATTGCAGGGATTCCTATTAAGACTGATACAGACCATTACAGAAGTTTGAAACTCCTCTGAATGTGGGCAGAGATCTAAAAGGAAAAAAATCTTTGTTTTCATCACGACCTGGGATATGCTTCCATCGACCTTGAAATACCCCACCTAGTGATAATCCATTAGAAGGCAACATTCAGAATCACAATAACGAGAAATACTACAAGATAAGCAGTACTATACAACAAAATATACATTTTATTTACTTCTACAGAATCAGAAAATGTTTTAGCATATAAACAATAACATCTTGTAAAACTTAAAGAAAAGCTCATCTGTATAAAAGAAAGTACCTCATGCATTGTAAAAACAAAATGCTAAAAGAAAGAAAATAAGTCAAAGAATTTGCTTGACAAAAAGTAGGAGAAATCATGAAAGTTCTTGTTTATAGATATAAAAGAGATCTTAAAGATCTAAATATTACTAGCATGTAACCTTGCTTTGATTTCAATAGAAATATAAGATCCATAGAGTTATCACAAAATGATTGAAACTAACATGGCATGAAGGCAATCAATGGTTATTTTATTATTTGCTTAATCAGGAACCAATACGGTTCCAGGTACAGATCTCAACAACAATCATTTTATTACGATGGTCCAATACTTCGTTCTTGTTGATAGGCTATGGAACTGGAGTTGAAGAAGCTGGAAGATGTCGTGAAGTCCATCCATGACGAAATGTTTTATCTCCGTGAAAGGTAAACATGCTGTTTTAACCTGCTTGGGCTAGTTTTAGTTGGTTACAATTTTTTTTTTTTCAGCAGCTGAATTTCGTGATTATAATGCCACAATCAACTTAGTATCTCGGTGGCTTTGTGGTGCAGAGAGGAGCAAATGCAGGACATGAACAGATCGACTAACTCAAGGATGGCTTGGCTGAGTTTCCTTTCACTTGCTGTCTGTCTTTCAGTGACTGGCTTTCAGCTATGGCATCTGAAGAAGTTTTTCGAGAAAAAGAAGCTTCTTTAATCATAGATTTTTGCCCTCAGTTCCTTCTTTACTTGCGTACATGTATCAATAATATGGTATCAAGGACGTTGACGACAAGTTAAAAACTAGGATCCCTCCTGTTTTGAAACGAAATGAGGATCAGCCCAGCCAGTGTACTGTGCAGCTTCGAATCAATCTTGATTGTTGATCAATCAATTGCTCAAACTGGTTTGCACTTGGTCCCTTTGTTCCCGTCGTATAAGTTTTGTTTGTTTCACACCCGTGTCTATGCCATAAGTAGGTTTTAATCGAGTCATGTCGATCGTAGTCTAAACTTTGGTCATATTTATCTTATTAACCCAATCAGATTGGTTTGATTCTATTGTGACTTGGTCAAAGTTAGGATTGAGTTTAGTTAAATTGTGATCGATTTAGTCCAATTTAGGTTTAATCAAATCAAATTACGATTTTCTTATGCTTATCTTAATTAGGTTGACCTAATCAGGGGTTTGACTTATCCAAATAGGATCGAACTTATCTAATTTCACCAAGTTAAAACTTACCTGATGTTTATCGTTCGCAGGTCGACTGAAGACACCAGCGCTAGTGTTGCCAGGAAAAAAATAGTTTGTATTTTTGAATTTATATTTTTTTTGATGTGTAATGTGACTTATCTTGTTTTGATGTATAATTTGATGCATTTCGAAGAAATTCGAGTTCGAGTTATTTAAATTTTATTTTGAATATATTAAAATTAAAATTATGTTAAAATAATCAGACTATTATGCGTCTGAATTTAGTTCGGAAAATTATTTTTGAATTTAATAATTTTGAATACAAATATTCGAGTCTGATTAGAAAAGCTATTAGTTTGCACCCCTAAATTTTCAGGCCATTACTAGCGCTGCTACGGCCAAACAATATTGTAACATGGAATGTGTCGCACGGGGTTTAAACTTCAAGGGTTGATTTCGGCTTATTGCTGGATTTTGTTTCAGTTTATTTCGAGTTTTTTTTTATTGATTTTCAGCAAAAAAATCCTCTACTACAATCGTATATTTTAAAGGGTAAAAATTAAGAAAGCCTTATGTTTTTTCTAAATCACGAAAGAGTATCTCAGTTTGATTTTCTTTTAAAGAGTATTTCATTATATTGTTCAGTTATTATGAATAATTATTTAATTCTTTAATTATTTCATTATATTGTTCAGTATTTATACGTGATTGTACACTAAATATGACGGTTTTGTGATAAAAAAATCTTATGCGGTGGTAAAAAAACACACGTCCTTTGCCTTACTTTAAATGCATTCATTTATAAAAGAATAATTTCTTGAATTTCTCACTTTAATTAATAATGCTTAAGTAAGGATCTTCCACGTGTACAGCTTCTAATTATAGTACTTCCCTCCATCCTTGCGTCGAGTATCCCTTCCATTTTTTTTTATTTCTTTTATTCCGATGGCTTTCTATTCCAGAGGTTGTGCTTCCCCCCAGATTTGATCTTTCGGTTGCAGGCATTGCTTTGAAGAGACGGAGGTAAACTTTTCCATCTTATCGACATTGCTTTGAGTATCTGGTGTGTTTCTCCCTCTTGCTTAAATCGAAATGAATAATGCGAGCTGGATTTTCGAATGGCTTGTGGAGTTTCGGATCGACTACATGATGTTTTGGTTATGCTGCCGTCTTGATTCTTAGCTTTATCTGGGATTGGTGGGAGCGTGTTGCGTAAGTTTTGTAGTGCACACTAAGGGTGGGCATTGGTGAATTCGATTTCATAGATTTTTTTCCCCCAAAATGCGAACTAGAGAAGGATCTGAACTCTAGAACTAGTAAAATGACTTGGGCAAAAACCAAAGACAAGGATGAGTTTGAGAATTGAACCGGGTTTGCTGGTTGCTACAGAAAGTTGTCAGTTTCTGTTGATGATTTAGTTTGAAAGATAACTATCCTAACTTGAATCCAATATCAGTTAGGACCTAATTGCCTTGATTATGATGGTTTTAATTTCATGGTTTGAATGTATTTGGGGAATTGTTTAGAGTGGAAGACGCACAAGAAACTTTCCTCCAAATGAAAGGAATGGGTTTGTTCATGACACTAGCTCCATTTCGGAGGTCCTAATTTCTTCATTAGAATGTCAAAGTTGACACCTGGAAGGTTAGATGCATGCTTAGTTTGGATGTTTATGATTATGGAAACTAGTCAAAGAAAAATTTAGTTAGTAATCGTGACCCAAAGGTCAAGGACTTAGTAATGATTCTTCATCATTTATAATCAACTTCTACTCATATTAAGGAGATTAGATGTTTAACTTTTTTCTTATTACAACTTTAAATTTCTCCATACGTAGGTGACACCTAACAAGATGATGGATGTTGAACTCCCAGAAGATGAAGGTACTAGTACACCGCTGAGTGTAAGGAATATGCAGACATTTGAGCACGTTGGATCATTTGCTGCTGTTGCTCAATATAACCCTAGGAGAACAAATAGGATTCTAATGAGTATTTACACAGTGCTAGTCAAGGCGAAAACCAATGTGCTATTACCTTTTGGACCTATAGCCATCATGCTTCACTATCTTACTGGACAGCAAGTAAGGATTGCTCGTCAATATTATTGTATTAAATACCAAGTTATCCTCTTCTGTACATTGTTATTCTCAAATCACACTAGTGATGGTTATTCTTTTTTGTTTTCTTCTAGTATTGATGAATCACTAAACCTTAGGAAGGTTGTCTCATGATGCTTTGTTGTATGCTGGATCTGGCAATTTTAACTTGATTGTGCTAATACATATAGCGAAATCACACTTTACTTGAAGCCTGGTAATTTTGTTGATAGATCATGGTACAAATGTGTCAAAATAGGATACAATGTAGAGTAGTCCTATTTGTCCAATTATTCCTTTCCCTGCCTCACCTTAAAATGATGGACGGAAAGAGGATATGATTAAGTTGAGCCTTGATGTAGGGAAGGTAGATAAGGTTGCCAATGGCGCAAACTCAGGATTTTTTCGTATTTTTTCTCTTACTACTTAGAGTTCAATGTCAGATTATGCTTATGCAATTGATATAACTAAGCTTCTTCAGGTTTCTAAGGACTAGAGAAGAAATTTTGTTCTTGGAATATGCATTAGAGAATACTATCAGAGTATTTGTTAGTTGTCAAGACCTAAAGAACTTTGTTCCTAGGTAAGGGACGAGTTTCTCATTGATAACAATATAGCAAAACCAAATTTACAGGGTAACACATAATAGGGTAAACATATATAGCAAAAATAGAAAATAAACATGTTTTATCAATATTTTTTATAGTTTGACTACATGTTGACATTATATAAGTAAATTCATGCTACAAGAATAACACATGGGTGTTTTTAAGGGTTATCCAGAGTTTGTGAGGATTATGTAGGGGGTTTTGCAAGGTTTACATGGGGGCTTTTGTGACGTTTGTTGAGGGGTGTTTGTGAAGGTTGGAGGAGGGTGACACAAGTGAGATTAATTAAAGCCTAAACCAAACAAACAAATTATATTATTGTCTAATAAAATCTCAAAATTTTCCCCCAAACTCAATCCAACACAAAACCTCATCTCCTCAATCAAAGAAAATTAATATCTGTTGTCTAGAAAAAATTTCAGTGCTCTGCTTTTTATATAATTTTTTTATAAAGTCTAAAATAAAAAAAATTACTACCTATTAATTTCTTTTAACAAACAATTGTGAGTCATGCAATACTACTTTGACCTTTTTATAAGCTTGCAACTTAGCTTTATTTGATGTCGTCTTAGTAAAATTTGTAGGTAACTATGTAATTTCTAATACCATAATTTTCAAACTTGGTTGACTCCCACTTATTAGTCGACTCTACTTAACGGGATAAAGGCTTTGCTTGTTATTAGTGGTGGTTGATCTCCACTTATATTCACCCAAATCAACTAGCATTTATCAACATCCTTTTATGGCATTGCTTAGACTACCAAGCCTTTTTTTTAATGTTTTATTTAGTACTATATCATACTTGTTAATGCAAAGTAATAATAAATAATATAGTTTAATAAAAAAAATATTAAAACTAAGTAAACACAATCTATTATTTTTAAAAAATAACAATAATAAGAACTAAGGCTTATCCCACTAGGTGGGGTCGGTTATATGGATCCTTTTACGCTATTGAACTCTATTTCCTACTATATCATCATCTATACTTAAATAAATTTTATCTTGGTTTATTGTTGCTAAGTCTTTTTTTTTGTCTTCCTCTTCCTTTTTAGATATGTGTGTTTGTCATAGTTTCACATTGCCTAACTGAAGCATGTATTGGTCGTCTAAGTACATATTCGTACCATCTTAAACATGTCGCTTGGAGTTTTTCCTCAATAGATGCAACTCTGACTTTATCTCTATACTCTCATTTCTTATTCTATCCATCCTCGTATATCTACACATCCACCTTAACATCCTCATTTCTACAACTCTCATCTTCTGCTCATGTACTTGAGTCATAACCCAACATTTAACTCCATATAACATAGTAGGTATAACTGCAATTTTGTAGAACTTTCGTTTAAATTTTAGAGGTACTTTACAGTACACCCGACACTCTCCTTCATTTCAACCATCCTACTTGTATTCTATGTAAGACATTTCCCTCAATCCCTCCATCGTTTTGCAAAAAAAGATCCTAAATATTTAAACCTATCGGTTTCGGACAACTCGTTATCTCTTATCTTAACAATTGTCTCATTACATCTAATATTGCTAAACTTAAATTCCATATATTCTGTTTTTATTCTACTAGCCTAAAACTTGCCCCTTATAGTGTTTCCCGGCAATATTCTAGTTTAGCATTTACTTCTTCACGTGTTTCATCTACCAAAATAATATTATCTGCAAACAAATGCACTATAGTACTGTGTCTTAAATGTGTGTAGTGACTTCATCCATAATTAGTGTAAAAAATTAAGGACTTAGAGTTGATCCTTGATGTAACCCTATCTTTATTCGAAATGCTTCAGTGACTCCGCCTGAAGTCTTTACTCTAGTTGTTACATCCTCGTACATATCCTTAATTAGTTCAATATATGATACGCTAACACCTCTCTTCTCTAGAATTCTCTATATAATTTCTCTTGGGACTCTATCATAAGTTTTTCTAAGTCAATGAATACCATGTATAGATCTTATTTTTACTCCCAATATTTTTCAATTAATTGTCTAAGAAGATGTATAGCTTCTATTGTCGACCTTCTATGCATGAACTCAAATTGATTTTCGGTCACCATGGTCTCCTTAATCTTTTTTCTATTACTTTTTTCTAAAGTTTCATGGTATGACTCATTAATTTAATACCTCTATAGTTTGTACAATTTTGTACATCTCCCTTATTCTTATATAAGGGAACTAGAATACTTACCCTCCATTGATCAGACATTTTTTTCATTTTAATATCATGTTAAATAATTTTGTAAGCTATTCAATACCTTATTTCCCTAAGCACTTCCATACCTCTATTGGAATATCATCTAGTCCAACGGTTTTTCCATTGTGCATCCCATTTAAATCTTATTCTACTTCTGGAGTTTGAATTCTACGATAAAAATTTAAATTTCTATACTCATTTGACATACTTAAATTACCTAAGTTAAGTTGGTTATCTAAACCTTCATCAATACCTCTTCCACCGCTCTTTTATTTCTCCGTCGTTTACTAGTACCCTATTACATTCATCTTTAATACATTTTATTTGGATAAGATCTCATCTTCCTTTCTCTCACTTTAACTATTCTATAAATATCTCTTTCCTCTTCTTTGTATCCAATTTTTGATATAGCCATTCAAAAGTTTGATTCTTTCCTTTATTCATTACTTTTTTAGCCTCTTTCTTGGCTATTGTATATTTTTTTAATTTTTTTCGTTCTTACAAATATATAATTCCTTATAAGTTGTTCATTTTTCCTTCACTTTCTCTTGTACTTTCTTATTCCACCACTAAGATTCGTTACTTAGTGGTGCACGCCCTTTTGACTCACCGAGTACACTCTTAGCTACTATTTTCAACTTTGATACCATCTTATCCCATGTCGTATTAGAGTCACCATATATTTCACATAATACTTTTATTTCTACCTTCTCTTTTAATATATTTTATTTCTCATCCTTTAACTTCCACCACTTAATTCTAGGAGTTGTATATATTTTCTTTCTATTGATACTATGTTTGAGGTGTATATCCAACACTACTAACCTATGTTAGGTAATTAAGCTTTCTCCAGGGATGATCGTGCAATCTTTACAAATCTTTTTACTTTTCTTCCTAACCATAAGAAAGTTAATGTACAATTTATTATTCCCACTTTTGAACATGACTAAGCGTTCTTCGCTTTTTTAAAAAAATATATTAGCTAATATAAGGTCATATGTTATCGCAAAATCTAATATAGTTTTTCCTTCTTCATTTCTCGTTCAAAACCCATAATCCTCATGTACCCTCTCATATTCCTCATTTTTTACTCCGACATGTCCATTTAGATCACCTCCTATTAAAATCATTTAATTTAGCGGAATGTTTTGTGATATTTCATCCAAGTCATCCCAAAACCTTGATTTGGAAGCTTCACCTAATCCTACTTGTGGTGCATATACGCTAATTATGTTCATAGTTTCTTTCGTCACTATTATCTTAAGGGCTATAATTCTATCCCCTTTTCTAACTACTCCTATAAATTTATCTTTTAACAAATTATCTACAATAATACCCACTCCATTTCTTGCTTTACTCTTTCCAGTATACCATAACTTAAAACCCGAGTTCTTTATCATCTTTGCCTTCTCGCCTGTCCATTTTATCTCTTGTACACACAAAATACTAATTCTTCTCCTAATCATCATATTTATTACCTCCATTGATTTACCAGTAAGAATTCCTATGTTCTATGTTCCAAATCTTAGATTATTAGTTTTCCTATTATATTTGTTCTTATCCAACCTATGATATGAAAACTCTTATCGATTTAAAACTACACCCAAGTTCTCATGGAGATGTAATGATCTTTACTGAGACGTTATAGTCGAACTCTGTAAAACGAACTCTTGCATATTTAGCACTACATTCAAGTTCTGGAGATGTAGCGGTCCTTGTCGAAACGTTACAGTTGGACCCTGCAACGCGTTCCTTCCGGGAAACAACCTATCATTATCACAATAGTTTAATGGATCCATTCATTGAATATTTACCATAGTTTTGACGCTGACTGATAACCTAACGCAACCCTCCTTTATTCGGCCTTGAGAACGGCCATAACCAGTCATCATGGGCAGAGTTATCAATTTTTCTATCTAAAATATATAATTTAGAGTAAAAATATTATTTTATTAAATTTAGATATTTATTTTTTAATATACCATATATCAATTTTTCTATTTTTTTCACTTTCCTTTATAATATTTAGATAATGTAATTCATTTCTTAAATTTAAAATAGTACATAAATATATAATTTAAGAAATAAATAGTATAACTAATACAAATATTTTTTAAATATTCTATTCATAAATACATAATTTAGGAAATGAATAGGATAACTAATATAAATATTTTTTTAATTATTCTATTTAAAATTAAGATTTTTTTTTTAAAAAAATAGGATATCCTCTAACCCTCTAGATCCCACCTATACGTATTAAAAAATTCGTAAAAACTACTAACCAACATTAATGTAGTTTTGACCAGATAGATTAAGTAATATTGAAATAGTTTTAACTGATGAAATTTTTAATTCTCATCGTTTTACACACTAATAACTAATGCCATTACTTTAACCGAAGAAATAATGATGTGGCAATTGACATAATTCTATTAGAGCTTAGAGTAAAATAATTTTTTGAAAATATTACACGGTTATTTTATTAGGCAAAATAAATTAACATTTAAAATATCACACTATTATTTTAATAAGTGAAATGATTTTTTATAATGAAATTTTATATTGTAAAACAATGTAGGGTAGAAATAAAAAAACACCCCATATTTTCTTTTTAATGATAACTAAGGTTTTCTTTCCAAATTATTTCTTTATTTTTTAATTTTAGTCCAAATTAGTTACGGTCAGAACATCCATATCAATTTTTCTATCTAAAATATATAATTTAGAGTAAAAATATTACTTTATTAAATTTAGATATCTATTTTTTAATACACTATATAACAATTTTTTTATTTTTTCACTCTTCTTTATAATATTTAGAAAATATAATTCATTCCCTAAATTTAGAGAAGTACTGTTCATAAATACATAATTTAATGAATGAATAGGGTAGCTAATACAAATATTTTTTAACTATTCTATTTAAAATTTAGAATAAAAATTTAAATAGGGTATTGTCACGCCCCAGAGGAGTCCCGGCAAAAGGAAAAAACCGACATCTCACCTGTACATGTGACAATCTGAAGCATTTATACATACAAAATACATCAGCCACATACAGCTGAAATATATACACAACCACGCAGTTTATATATTCAGCCAACTCGACTTGAACAAACTAAACACAACCACGCAGTTATATATATGTATTAAACAACCCACTCGGCTGAACTAAAAATCAAAAAACAGCAGGAAAACAATAAAGAAAACCATTACAAACCAAAACAAGGACTGCTAGCCAACTAGGCTTACACAACACAACAAACAACACAAAATACCACATAACAATACTCCAGAAACAGAACCCGAATATACAATGCAAAGTACACTTAATACATAACCAAAATAAGCATAAGTGAAACCAGAAATCAGGTCTTCGGACATGATGTAGGACCGGCAGATAGGATACTCCAAGCGACTCCACATATATCTACCTAATGTCTGAAATAAAAATATACCAATGGTGTGAGTTCAACAATTCAGCAGATACCGGATAGACATACATAATAAGTTATAACAGTAATAATCATGCGCTACAATTTTTTAAACAATTAAAGGAAATGCAAACTAAAGAAGCTGAAGAAAATTGTACTCACAAGGACCTCCAATCCGGAAATAAGGGTCGTCAGACCAGATATAAGATGTCACCTGTATGCATGCCAAACATGTGCAACTCAAACAAATGCAGCATACATAATGCAGCAAGCACAAATAATAAATGTAATCCATGCATATGATGCAAAATGACGTGTCACCCCTGACGCCAGTCAGCCATCTCACACGCGATGGTGAGACCGAGTGGGTAGGGCTATGACAACTGTGCACTCTGTCATCACTA
>JBBMJZ010385877.1:0-15311 GCA_037833815.1 Zingiber zerumbet | reverse complement strand
GTCGCTGGCTTCAACCCTGGTTTCCATAGTGGGATACGAGGGTCGGGGCGTAGTGTCTGACAGCATCGAGGAGCTAGCCATTGCCGGGAAATAGGACAGCAAGAAAAAAGACGGCAGAAAGGACGAAAAAGCACGAATGGAGGCAAAGAAGACACGAAGGACAAAGGCCAAAGCATATGCGAAGGTGATGAAAGATCAATGAGATTACAGAAAAGGGAATCGCTGAAGAAGAAAGGCGCTGAAGTTCGCCGGAGCACTAAAGGAGCAGGATCGTCGGAGCGCAATGGACAGAAGGAATCACTGGAGCTCTCGAAAGAAGAAAGCAATGGAACAAAAGCTGACTCTCGGCTTTTTAAGCTAGGGCTCGGCCGATTGGGGTCGTCCGATCTAGGTCACGAAGATCGAAGCGCGCATCCAGCCGTCGAATTCGAATAGCCAAGGGTCACATCAACAACCATCACCTCGGGAGTACGGTGATTGTGGCGGTGACATGTGGCGCACTCTCACCGGTTGGCATTTAATGAGCACCATTACCGGGCATGGCCGCGTGCTCGGCCTTAATGACTATAATTTACACGAATCACGAGGAGATTAGGGGACGTCAGCATTGACGCCCTTCGGACCAGGGTAAGAAAGCAGTAATTTGCTAAGTGCAAAAAGGCGAAGCGCCGGTCGGCGTAGGGGAGTAGTAGTAGGGTCGCTCGACTCTCTTCGAGGGGTCGCTCGGTCGTTCAGTCATCAGACTACTCATCCAGTCAGTCGGACTTACATCCTCCTTCGACTAGACTTGGGAGGGAGCCATGTGATCCGGCGGTAAGGTGGGGTCCAGCCGGTAGAGGAGTCAAGGACACGCGGGAGGTCAAAGTCAAGGCGATCAGCGCCTCTGGGTCGGCCGACCCACCCTCCCGATCGACATAGTGGGTACTCGAGACACCGAGCTTCTGACGCTCAAAAGGGGTTCCAAGCATGGTAGAGATGAGAGCCGAGTGACCACCCCGCTCGGCCGAACGGCGGACACCGCCCCAGCCAGGACACACACCGCTCAGTAAGAGGGAGCTGAGACAGCAGAATATTGGCCGAGCAAACCTCCCGCTCGGCCTGACCACTACAACACCCGAGCGACTCTGCCACTTGGCCCAATAGCCGACAAAAGGAGCAGCGGGGAATATCTTCCTAGGGACTAGTGTCGCCGACAGGCGGCATGGCTGGCGGCATGGTCAGATAGAGAATCGTACGGTGGAAGCTTCCACTGTCATGTCAGGGATATGCCCGGACTATTGGGGTATGGCGTCAGACACGCTTTTCTAACATGTCCTTTACAGGTATGCTTTGAGAAGCGTGCACGTCTCGAGAAGCGTGCACGCACCTTCAGGTAGTCTTATATAAGGACCCCCAGACTTCGACGGAGGTATGAGATTTTCATCTATTATAGCTACACTTCTAGTTTTTCCTTGCTCCACTTCTTGCCAAAGATTTGACTTGAGCGTCGAAGGGCTGTCGCCGGGAACCTCTTCCTGGCTCGATTTTGTCTTGCAGGTCTCGCTAGCCAAGGGTCTACGTCAGCAGAAGACCCACCCCTTCAGTCTTCATCCAGTCAGCGAGAGCGACACATCCCCAGCATCCGCCATTTCGACTCAGACAGGATCAAACATAATAACAATTATCCAAATCCAAAACTAGTCTACTAGAGAGTTTCAACAAATATGTTCTTATGGCTATGGTTGTAACTTTTGCTCCATTGTTAACTCACAAATTTAAATCTTCCTTGACTAGTCATCTACTATTCTTTAGCCCACTTATGTTATTACATATATGTGCGACATATCCGGTATCTAATACCTAAAATTTGAAATAGTATGACATTCAATAATAAAAATACCTAAAGGATATGAGGTATCAGATGTATTTCTCTTCTTCATAAACTTAAGATAAATCTTGCAGTTTCTTCTTCAATGATCCATTTTAATTACCACAATGGTAATATGAACCCTTTGGAGCGGGTTCTTCTTTCTTGCTCTGAGAATAATTCTCAAATTTCGAAATCAATCCAAGAAGTTCGACCCAATCAGTTTCTTTATTTCCAAAATTGAGCACAAATTCAAAGAAAATATTCTGATTCTATTATATTAGAAATATAAAATTGAGCATATAAGAGAGCTAAATTAAATGAGTAATGCAAACAACTCACATACACAAAAGAAAGTCTCACTTGCCTATCGAATTCAGGAGCCCTTCCTTACTTTGAATTCGGGATATGATAGTTTTCTTCAAATAGATTGATATTCACTATAAATAAAAATAATCTTAGAGAGAGTTCAAAAGTCATTTTTTACTTCAAGTGGTAGGTATTGTCTATATCAATTATATATAGCATTATATAACTATCATATTATGCTACTAATTGATTAATATTTGTATAAATATCATATTATTAACTCATTAACATATATACATAATATACATATTATCCAACATCACCCCATCTATATTAATTTTGGAGAGAGCACAATAAGTTAATATTTTAAGTTAAAATTAACTCATTAATTATTAGATGATATCACACTTATTTAAATATATTTAATTGCTTTTTGGAGGTAGATAAGTTGTGTTTCGAATTTATTCGGCTAAAAAAAAAAGAGAATTAAAAATTTATTAGGCCAATGTTTTTAAATGCTCTGCAATATTTCATATTTTTTAAAAATGTTCTTAAGACTTTGTTAATAAAATATTTTTAAAATTTCAACCCACAGTTAACGATATTAATAATCAGAGGTGGAATGGCAAGAGTTAATAATAATAATAATAATTTAGGGGTATTATGACCGCAGAGATAAAAATTTGGGGGCAATGTGTAAATTTTCGGGTCCAAATTCCGATTTGCTTGGCCCGGTGCCCTTGCCCTCGTCGACGATTGGGGCTCGCCGATCTCCGAGGCCGTGCACGATGCCGGCGCTAGCGACCCCACTGGGGTACGTGCAATCGAGGAGGAGGACGGAGACGTCAGCGCGGAGGCCGTGGCGACAGAAGGCGTGGAAGAGTCTTAAAATCAAGTAGCAGATCGGAGTTTGCCGGAGCGGCGAAACCTTAAAAACCTTCAACTAAGTCTGCGTACCATCCGGATACGACAGTTGATGCTTCCATTCCCCACTGGTTCTACAACTCGTCTCTTCCGGTTGGTTTGAGCTTCCCATATGTGGAAGATCTTCTTCCCCAAGAAAGAAGCCCAATGACACTCAGGTAAATTTAATTTTTCAAGGAAAAAAAATGTGAAAGAACTATCAGATTAAATATCAATTCAACTGCAACATTGCACTACTGTGTTTCATCACCTTTGGCAATGATTTTGATCTTCCAAGACAATGTCTGGAATTTATGTTCATTAAACATCATCTTGTGAGTACCTTGATACTCTTCACTTTGTAGATCGGGTAGCATTCATTCAAGTTCATGTATATGGGTGTGAATTAGCTAGATGTAGTGTTAGCACAATATGGTGCCAAAACCATAGCATTTTGGCTGGCACAGGATTGGCACAGGACTGGCACAGGACAGGATGATACTCTAAATCTCGTGCGAGATAAGACCGGTTTATTCGATCAAGAAACACACTTCGACACTTTGATAAACGTCGACACAATAACTTTTTGGTCGGGAACTAAAATATGGCACGGAATGATACTTCAAATCTCGTAAGAGATAATACCAATTTATTTGGTCGCGGAACGCACTTCAATGCTTGCTGAATACTGGCACAAACCGTTGGCCGGGAACTGAAATCCTGGCACGGAATTACCTAGACAAGAATAGTTCGAATTGATGGCTCCTACTTATTTTTCTTCTTAATCTCGGTTTGGGAAGCCTTAACCTACCTTCATTTCTTATTTTACGCACTTAGTAAACTAAAGGAAATTTTGGTTTCTTTCATTATCTTTATGCCAATTCTGCAAACATATATTATGCCAAGTATTTACTCTCATTGATCAATTTTTCTTCTTCAGAAAGGCGGCTTCGAACTTTTTTTTTTAAAAAAACCTGTTGGCAGTATCGAAGTTTCATTCATGACTAGCCTTATTGGATTTCGCTTATTGTTTCCTTTAAATGATGTCTAGAAGAGCATCTCAATTTAATTTCTTGGATTTATGTCATGAGAGTAAGCACGCGTCACTTGACATAATTAGAAACAATGTTCTGTAAGTTGCCATGGAACAAACAATTCAATACTTGTCACAATTGGATTTGTTTTGTTTTCATAATTGTACAAAATAGATAGATATTAAGTTAATGTTGACTCTATTGAATCGTTGCTTCCAGATGGTCAGTAAAAACTTTTTTAAGTTTGAAAAATTATTGCAGCTCATCGTCTACAGATTGCTTCTATAATATCAAGAACTGACAACTGGAGAACTCGTATTTCTCTTTGATGGTAATTTTTCTTGACTATAATGATCACACTTGTTTCTATTTCATATGAGGGGATGGATTTATTGTTTAAGGAAAGAGAGAATGCCTTAATTCATTACTCCCATAGTCCCATTATGTTTAAAGGACTTTCTGTCTGGCTGAATCTTGGATAACCGAGACTTCTTTTCGAGAGTTTTGATTCAGTAAATTCTTCCCTTTAAGAACAGGTTTCCATTTTGAGCTTTTTCCTCATGTGCAAAATAGTATAAGAAGAGGCCAATTCTCAAGCACATCTCACTCGTGCATCTTCTTCACACCAGAAGCAGTACATCCTGTGTGCTCTTATCCTTCGTGTAGGTTAGGTTATCGAATGAAGATGCTATTTGTTTTTGTTTGCAATGTTTTTCTATTAGAGATTTTTTTTTTCTATGAGATTGTTTGAATTCATTATGCTATTTTCATATCAAGTTTTCACTTCCTAGTCGATCAATGTTTACTTTGGATAATCTCCTTATTAACATTCATATGGAAAACTTTAAATTTTTTTTTGCTAGATCAAATGGCTAATGAAGAAGCAAGGAATGAAGTTTTAGAGTCGGTAGAGAACAAACCGGAGGACAGATCGGAGAGAAAGGCGACATTCAAATGCCAATATTGTGATCGCATCTTCACAAGCTCGCAAGCATTGGGTGGCCACCAAAATGGCCATCGAAGGGAACGAGATGCCGCCAAGATAGCTGAGCATGAAGCTGAGATCTACGGCATGCATTCCCCCCTCCTTCCCATGTTTTCACCCCAAACTTTTCTTCGTGTAACTCCATCATCCACACACGCTATTAGAAGCCATTTCCGTCCATGGATCTACCCTCCTTATTACCCAACACCGCAACATTCTTATCATTTTCCTTCGAGGACCGAGCCACGGTATTCTCTGCCGCAATTTTCCTCGGTTTCTCCTTATGACCATCATTTGGCAAGAGAAGAGCAATTGAGGTTTGTAAACTGGCAAAGGAAATATACTGGGAGTTATGCTGGTCCCTCCGGGGCTATGAAAGAATCAAATACCGAACAACTTATGGTGCCATCTCCCCCTGCAAGCTCAAGCCTCACATTCCAGCATGACAATGATGAGTTTAAGGGCGAGATCGACCTTAACCTTCATCTTTGAATGGTCAACTAAAGGTGACTTTTGCTGAAGAACCACGAATTGTTCAACATGAACTCAGGAACATGTTAGTCTCATTTTTTTAGTGGTTATTTGATCATTGTTATAGATCTTGCGGATTGAAAGAGCTTAAAGTTCTATCGTATACGAGTTGCACAACAAGTTACGATGGATCTTAATATTGTAATGTTATTTTTCACTATAATTTTGAGTTAAAATTATTTGTTCTAATACAATATTTACTACTTGATTCATATGGTGCACAATATGATTTTAAATCACACTGCAGGGTAGATATTGCTACCATAGGCAAGAGATTGAATCTTGACAAAGAAGCACACAGCCGCACATATTATACAGGGTGAAATGGTCCAAACATATTATTCTAATAAATTACTATACTGTGCATCAAAACATTAACACATGTCAAAATAGTATCATTTCAGCTATAGATCAAAAGTCCCATTTGGGTTTGATATTTTAAATTTTATGGTGTAATCTTCAAAATATGTGTTTTTTATTGAGATAAAAAAAAAATCTTTTTTTTCCTAATCAATTGAAACTAAAGAAATTGTTACAAATCTCATACAAGTGAAATATGTTATAATTCTAAAAAAGCCAAAGAATTAAGGGTACCTGTTACTCATTTTATTTCGATTTTTACCAGTCTTAACCATGTATTTTTGTTACCAGTCTTAACCATGTGTTTTTGTTGTAAACCCGACTGAATCTTCCTCCTGATCCCCGTTTAAACCGTCAAGTCCGGTCCAGTCCCGTCCCAGTTTGCAAGCACTTCGAATCGAAGCCTCTTAGGAGGATTGCTCCAATAATTTTGCCTGATATCTTTTATGATCGATGGGAATAGAATTTTATTTAGAGTTTCTTATTCCCACCGATCACCAATCCTGAAGATATAGTAGGGAAAATATAAAAGAACATTCCGCAAAAAGGGGTTCCATTGACAGGATTTAACGGGGTCACCAGCAAGTTCATGTAAATAGATAAACTTTCATTTCCTTGCCTGACAAAAACTAATCTCAAACGATACAGCAACATAGGGAAGATCCAAAGAACGAAACGCTGGATGACCAAAACAGAAGCAAGATGCCAATCTACATAGAGGAATATCAAGGGGACAAGAAGCAACAGGTCAAGCATGGAAAGCGAAACTTACAACTCACAACAAAACTCTGTACAAGATACTTGCTGCATAATGGAAACTTGGCAGACATAACAAAATTCTGTACAGATAACTATGGAGATAATTTCTAATGGGGGCAAGCTACCACCTATTTCCCTGATCATCTGATATCGTTTCCTCAGAAGACACATCACTCTCGATAACTACTAAATTACTTGGTGCGGTAGGTTCACAACTTGTGTTATTCAGCTCTAAGACATCATCACTTGCTCGAGGAACTGCATTGAAAGGTGGTGTGGGTTTTGGAGGAATTGATCCCACATTTGATTGGAAGGAGAATCTACTCTGCAATAAAGAATTTTCTGAATTCTCAGACAACCTAACACCGTTGGCATTCTTTCTCGAGGTAATGTTATTCCTCTTCAATATTCCCCTTCCTCGGTAATCTTTGCGCCGAACAGGAGGCTCAATGGCACTAGGAAAAACAGTGAGTCTTTCATCAGCATTAATCATAGTACCAGAGTTTAAGCTTGAAACTCCACAAGTCACTGGAAAACTGCGCTGTTGAGGGATAGTCAACACTTCTTTGAGCCAATGGGGAAGAGTACTATTTGTAGTACCTGTTTTGGGAGCTTCCACTTCAACTGTTTTTTTCGGTGAAGTATATGGTTCACAATCATACCAGTGGTATTTTGTATTCAAAGCATTCTGATAACCAGTTCCTGGCCTTTGGAGAATCGAACATGTAGGGATGCTTCCTATAAAGGGATTTGTAATGGAATTTCTGAATGTAAGAGAGTTTACAGAAAAGCCTGGTAAATGAGGCAAATTTCTCTTGGTATTGTTCTCACTCTGACCATATACACCACCTAGAGAAAGTTTAGTTTCTGCTCTTAGTGTCGGTAGATCATAGTATGCCATGTCTCTCTCTCTGTAAAACTTATTTGATGCTGTATGCCCCCAACAACTGTCATCCCAGCCACCACCAAGTCGCACTGAAAGATCTGAAGTTGGTCTTCTTGGTTGATAAGATGCACCATTAAGAAGCTTCAGCTGCTCTTTATCCCATCGTTCAGCCAAGTCTTCTGCGACCTTTGATTCTGAAAAGCATAATTTTGGATCCATTAAGATGGCACTCCAATTATTCAATCCATGTCTTCTCACACCAATCCAAAGGGAATCTAATTCTTCCTCAGACCATTCGTGAGAAAACCTCTGAACTTTATCTAAGAAAGTGCTCTCTTTCAACACTTGTGAGCCAATCAAATCACTCTCATGCAATAGCTTATCTAGGGATGCAGTACCACCCACCTTATGCCAACTGTATTTAAAAGTGTCTTTGACACTTACTGGCGCCATTGTGCTCCGTAGATCATTCATAGAAACTTCATGTGCTTCAGAATCCAAAGGATGAGAAAGATCAAGGAAATCTGTATATTTAGGGTTGTTTGATGTCCTTTCATTCTGTTGCTTTTCATATATTGAGAAATTGGACCTAATCGGGAGTGTATCCTGTAATCTGGATATCTGATTCTTGCATTCTTTTGGCATATCCTGCAGTGAAGTAATATGAATGAGGGGAGAAATGGTATACAACATTCATAGCATTGTTGATTTTTTCCTTGTCAATTTATATGAGAAATATGAAACATAAGAACATTTACATATGGCAGATATGGTTGAAAAGTCAATAAATGTTACGTGTTCCTAGGCTTAGCTTCACCTTGTGGAGTTGAATCTTTGTGGATATATCAATAGGGTTCACAGAGGAAGCTCTTCCATTCGATCCAACTCTGCAATTTCTGCCGTTTTTCTCCATCTGATTGGATGAGCCAATTCCTTCTTTAGCCTCCAATTCATTGTCAAGCATTTTCAGCCACTTTAAAGGTTTAGCTTTGTCATTAGCTTCCTCATCAACAATTACAAGCTCAATATTCTGAGATGAATTTTGTGACTCCAGCAAGTTTTCAGCCGTAAAAACACTAGGATTTATCCCTGGCTTTGAGTTGATAGAAACAGGCATGGGAGCAAAGAGCTTTGTTCCACTCACCATCCCTATCTCCTCTAACACTAATTCAGTTCCCTTGTTGTTTGTCATGGATGTAACATTGTTGGATATTCCTGAATGCTTGTTTTTGTGCAGTAATATAGGTTCTTCTGTTGCATCACTTGCTGAACTATCCAAGTTAACAGATTGAAGATTAAGATCATGTGAAGGTAGGGAAGGCATGGGATCTTGAGACATGATATGGGGTCTCTGAAAACATAGTTCTTTTTGTTCATCTGCTGCATCACTAATAAACACAAATGCATTTCAGTTTAAAGAACTGAAACTATAAAGACAAACAACAAGAACAGAAAAATTACCCTTCTCCAACATGTTTAAGTTCAGCACCATTAGCTTCAACATCCTGATCTTTCCTGATATCATGTGCCTATCCAGCATGTCAGGAGGATTTAGTAACATGATACATTTTTCTAAAGATTAGGAAGATCAAATGCACACCAAGAAATAGCTCTTATCATTTTGATTAGTTACTTTTTCCTTAGAAATCCTTTAAAATGGATCAAATTGTCATGCAGTTTCAGATTAACTCCAACAAGAATGCACATCAACAAAATGAATAATTCCTGTCAGTTCCACAAAAGCAACTAGATAATGTTGACATAGTTTTGAATTGGAAACCACCAGCTCTAGACAATTGAAACTAAGAAATATTCCTTGTATGAAAAGATAAAGCAGTATATAGGTGGCATGGCATCAGAAAAAGTAACAAATGTAAAGTCTACAAATGTTCTAAAAATAGACGCAAGTAGTATCAGTCTACATAGTTCATATTACCAAATGATGGTCATAGAAGCTTCAGAAGAGCAAGACTTAAGTTTTATATATTCCCCAACATTTTCGTTCCTAGGGTAATTTTCACTTTTTCCTAGACTTAGACTTTCTAGATTCCCCATCTAGACATCCAATACTAAAAAATTCCACAATCTCCATCAAAAAAATGTAGACCTAAGAATTTGAATAGCTTGACCCTACGAGGGGCAGAGATAACAATCGACTCCATACCACATGTAAAAATTTTATTAAATAGCAATTGATGTCGACACCAAGATTCATAATAATGTTGGCTACCATTCCTGGTTGAAGAAGCATAACTGGCAATGCTTTATTTAAGGTTGTAGAATAGGGTATCAGGAATATGCAAGTAAATGGTACCTTTTTCTTTATGGTAGTATGCAACGTTAAAAACAAGAGTTGATATGCTCAAAAAAAAAAAAAAAGAACACACAATCAACCCACCCTCACACATACAAAGAAGGGAAAAGAAGATCAAACTGTTTAAAAAATGGCCTGTCTGTGTATGCAGGAGGTGTGTTTTATTATTTCTGATATTCCTCATATTTTTTTTGTCTCTCCTTCTTTCTGCAGTTTAGTTTGTGGGTATTGAAAGAAATAAACAACAGAAAAGCATATAATATAACAACATTAGATAAAGATAGAATCCATCTTTTCCCCCATAAAAAAGGAAACTTGGGAAGCGAAAATGAAATAAAATAAAAAAGGTTAAAGAATACCCACATTCTGTTGAACATCACGGAGTTGACTAGGCCCACTTACTTCGGATATTACTGTTGAATCAGCACATCTACAGCCTTGTCCTAATTCATGGCTCTGTGTACAAGCTTGACTCTGTTTGCCCTCATCCATTGAATACCTTGTGATCGATTCATCACCTACATTTTGTTTCTTTTTGACTCTTCTATGAAATGTAATCAAGCGAGTCTTGGTATTCTCTTTTGGGCAGTCATCATTCAGAACTATGCCACATTTTTTATCTGAACTGACTACCAAGGCAACACTCTCTGAAAATCTGGAATTAGAATCTGTTTCAGTCCAACTATTTAGATCTATAGAAGTTGATCTACCTACACTCTCCAAATTTGATGATAAAAACCGTGAAGCTTCTTCAACAACCTTTCCTGTTGATCCAAAATCTGCACCTAAATTATCTGTAATGATGTTTATTCTCTTGATAGTTGGATCCATTAGAGAAGCACTTTCTTCAGTAAATTTCTCTTCAGGTGATCTTGAATGCAACGATACTTTCTGGTCATCCAGCTTCACTGAACTCATTACAGGTTCCTTAACAATTTCATTTTCTATTATTTTGCCTGATTGGGGCCGTAAAAGTACCTCAGTATTGCATTTTTCAGTACAAGCAGAGCATAGACAACTGTCTTCAGAAACATACTAAATGTGAAAAAGGAGAAATATTAGGCCAACATGTACATGCGGAAAATATGAAGGAGAAAATATGCACTGGTAGTCATAAACCTCAGAAGAAGAGTCAATGCACCGAAGATGGTAGCTTCGAGAGCATCTATGGCATGTGAGCAGGTTTTCATTAACATCGACATTACCACACCTAAAGCAATGCTGCAGCAAGCAAATGAAAGCATAATAATTAAATAGATAATAGATGTTTGTTGGTGTAAAACCAAGCAGAGCAAGGTCAATACAAAAAAGGATAGTGGAAATATGGTGATCTATCCTTTGATTGGGAGTTTTCTTTGAATAAGGGTGAACTTCTTATCACGTCAAGAATACCTTTATAGCTCAAAATGTAAGCAGAGTTAAAAACCAGGCATACATATATAATTGACTAAAATACAAATACTTCCAGGAGAGTACCATATACAAAAAAAAAAGATTGGGTATGAGTCTACTACCATAATGGTGGTGAGTGTTAAAATATGAAAAATAAACAATATATCAATTACAGACGTTTTGATGTTTTCAATAAGTTCCTGAACCCTAGCATTAGGGTAAATGCTGAAAATAGTTAAAAAAACACAACTTAGCCATATTGCGTTAGAACTAATAGTGCATGCATACAAAGAGGTGGCACAATGGAAATATTATGAGTAGTAGAAGGATAACTGAATGGCAACAAGTCTTATTTACGTTGTAGAATATTTCTTTCTCCTTTCAAACATCAATAAATCTCGTCAAACAGCCGAGTGCTATCTTTCCCTAGGTTTTAGTGGTTCATCTTGGCACATCCAAAATCCATTGGTGCATATTGAGAGAATGTCAAGCGAGACATGAGCCTCCTAAGATGTGTCAAGATTCAAGATCATGCCTTAGCAATCACTGCACACCCCAAGAACTATAAAGCTGCTTATGTGGCTTTAAACCTTTCCAGCAAAATGTTTTTGTCCATGGTCTTATAAGACAAGGTTATTGTGAGGCCAAAAAGGTTAACACTTGATTCTTTCAATGAATACAGTTTTAGTTTGTGATTACTCTATTCTCTTTAGAAAATAATAAACAAAGGCACACAAATCCAAAACAACCACAACCTATAGCACCTCAAGGATCACAATGAGAAGACTCACGTGAGAAGGATGTTAAAGAATTCAGTAGCTTAATATGTTAGTTCAGGTTAGAGTGCACAAGTTGTATAGCTTTGTCACATCAGAAATGTTTGATAATGCTAACAAATCTAGTAATCAAGCAAACTATCTTCAAAACAAAAGGAAGCAGTCAAATTACTAGATGCTGAAAGCAAAAACAAAAGAAATAACATTGTGGATGTGGAAATGTATGCTAATAGGCTAACTCTTATTCCTTCAAAATTAGATATAGAGCTAGTTAGAACACCTTCGTGTGCCAACAATGCTTCAAAATCGGGAAAATCAATGAGAGTTATATTAGCATTAGTCCGCAGAAGAGTATGCCAAACTAGTTGAGGTTATTTAAGTTTCACAAAATCGTGTGCTAAAATAAATAAATCCAGAGGTACAATACCTTGAAGAAAAAAATGACTAATAAAAGACTTTAACTATCCTAATTTCCTTGTACTTATCACTATTATCTTTTGCTGATGTAGAATATCAGATTTTTCTGTTTAAGAAATTGAAATTACCTCTCCCTCAGTCTTGACTGACGAACCAGCTTTGAGAATAACAGGCTTTGCATTCGCTGAAAGACGCTTCCTCTTGTATGTGATAAGAACCTTGTTAGTTATCATTTTGCACAAAGTGATCAATGCCCTTATGACAGTCAAACCATTGTCCCCTACATCATACAAAATCATACATCATAATTTAATCTCAGCATAAACCATAGCTAGAAGCAATGCGTGTACACCTATAATTACGAAATATGTTAGGCATAGCATTCTTCAAAATGAGCAATACAAACCTAGCAAGCACAAATTCCAACTCTTCCAGGTTCGTTGTTCAATACCAACACTATCGACATCCTAACCTAAACAACAAAACAGCCACAAGATACCTTACTAAACAAGCACGCTTAAGAAATGGGGAAACGGCACAATGCAAGAACATTATTTTCCCAAGTAGATCAAATCCAAGCTCTCTACAGTGCTTATCCTTACCAAATAATCAAATTGCTTCCGCTTCAGAAACTCTTCCCAAACACTACTAGTTCATGGAGATAAGAAAAAGGAAAACCATCGAATCGATATTCAATATACGATCATTCATCCCACTCATTATTGAGTGGGAAAAGGGGGGCAAAAACTTCTAATCTGCAAAAGTAAAGAGAAATTACGCCAGTGACGATCGCCAGGTGAGATCGATCGCGGGAGCAGGAAGGAATTTGGGGCGAAATTGGCCGGATTCGTGAAGGGGGGGAAGAATTGAGAAAAGATGGGAAGAAACGCTTTCTTGCGTTGCGCTGGCCCCGGAGGATTTGCCTCTCTTTCTTGCTTTTACTTGCTTTCTATGGTAGGAAGAAATGAATTGATGTTAATGCCCTTAATCCGTGTGGTGCCGTGCCTATTCGTGCAAGGGTATTTGAGTCATTGTGTGGCTTTGCCTGCCACGGTTGGCGGCTCCCGAGGCGATGCTGGCCAGAACCTGGGCCACCGGCGGTGACCTGACTCGGCACGCTCCAGATCACGTGCATTTGGAGTACATATGGTTTGGTTTTTTTTAGCAAGTTGTAAAAAAACATGGCTTAAATTAATGTAAGATTGGATAATTTTTTTTTATACAATTCCAAAAAATAAATTCAAATTTTTATAAATTTGATGGATCATTATCCAATTTGTCTCGTATTTCTTATTTGTTTTGTTCTCAAAATTATTTTAATTATAATAATTTTAATCAAAATTACCTCAAATATTTGAATTTTTTCCGCCCCGGGCTAAAACGATCATCTTTGTTATTTAAAATCATCACATGAACGTCTCTCTTCTATGTTCTATTAAAGGGATCCTTTAAAAATAACATATTTATCCCTAAGTATAATGTTCAATATTATTATCTCCTAAAAATAATAATTATAATTTTATAGTTATTATTAATTATATAAGCTCCTATTCACAGCGTCTAAAATATAAATATTATTAAATAAAATAAATTTGTGCAATAATTATAAAATGATATATGGTAGTAAAAAGATAAATATACTCGTCCCTAGTGCCCCCATCAATCAGTCACAGGGCCAATACTGAGGAGGTAAATCACAGATGGCTACTAGTCGAACTACTAGCCTTTGAAATAGTGACTAGTACATAAGAGAGATATTTTATCTTGATTTTATCGAGATTTAAACCCCATATTTCATCATGACAATACCTCATACGTTAGCTATCAGACCGTTCCAAATATCTGCTACATGTGTGAATTATTTACCATGTCAAATTTGTTTGACCGTTTCTGATTTAATGCATGTATTAAGAGATAATAATACAACACAGTCACGGAACAATTATATTATTTTACCAAGGTAAATAGGGTGAGACATTCTTTTGATAAAAAATAAAATAAAAACTTTTTAGAAGTGTAGATAAGTTTGTTTCTAGGAAGACGGGGATGCCGGAATGACGTGATGAAATATTGACTATATTTCCATGACCCGGAGGGTTAGCTGTCTCCTATGTTGACCGAGTCGTCAAGAGTCTTCTAGTCAACAATCCCTGCATCCAGTGACCGGGTCGACCCGATCTCTGGTACCTCGGTGCTCGAGGCGAATCCTATAAATATATAAACAATCGAATAATATCATAACAATGAAATAAATGTATGACGAATACAATGACGTACACTGGCCCCGGAAGGCGCCCTCGGATGGATGGATGAGCTGGTCGGGATACTGACCGAGTTGTCGCGGCCTTGACAAGTGGATGGGTGTGAACCCGCTGAGAAGCCGAATCTAATGGTGATGGCACGGAATCCGATGCATCCTGGATCCGGAAAAGCGGCATGTAGGCCGAGACATAATGGCTCGCAGGCTGATACGCGACACACAGGCCGGATAGCACAAATAGCTCATAATCATAATAAAGATGCACAGAGCAAAACCCAACGGCTCGATGGTCGAAACCACCTCGGCTTGATGGCCGAGCACTATCCCGACTCGAAGGCCAACGTAGGCAAACCGGAGCATTCGGACAGCGGCTACTCGGACGGGAACAGCGGCTACTCAGAGGGTAACGACGACTGCATCCACAGCCTCTAGAGGTGGCAATAGCGGCGGGAAGCGGCGGTAGCGGGCGTCAGGAAAAATGATAGCAGCCCCTGTAGGCCGTAGGCGACTGCAGTAGTGGCTGCCAGAGGTGCTGGGGG